>PVKN010000482.1:0-75263 GCA_004027915.1 Capromys pilorides | reverse complement strand
CCGTCCCCTTCCACTCAGAACTGCAAGCGGCCTTCTTACTTTGGTTTTCTCCACGACACCTATCGCCAGGGCACAGCTGACATCCTCTATGTCACCAGGCTGTTAGCTGCACGCAGGTTCCTGTGATGTCCCCAGTGCCTGTGCACAGCCAGCCCGCTGTATCCACTTCTATGAATGAATGCACCTCAAGAAAGGGGGAGGGGGGAGGGGGAGGGGGAGGGGGAGGAGGCACAAAAGGCCACGGGCTGCCGAGTTCCAAGAGCTGGTGTCCAGCACTACACTCTCCGCGGCTGGCCCTGGACCAACTGACTGGGGACTCTAGGCAAGCAGGAACACAGAGCACTGCACCAAGAGCGGCGGCCCTGCCTGCAGGCCTCTGCTAGCCAGATGGGGCTAGCCCGGAACCAGGGGGTGATCCTCTCAAGTCCTCTCAGAGGCTACCACAGCTGATGGGACACCTCCCTTCAGCCTCTCAGACATGATCCCACTTGGTGGCTTTCAAAGTTTTCAGCCTAAGACCCACAGGAAGCAACAGACAAATGTGCCAGAGCACACGCAACTATGCAACTGAAACAGGGTCTGGCACACCCGTTACTGTTCCCAATATGTGCGAAGCAATGATCTATGCCACCCACCTTCACTCCAAATCGAAGGGCTTGCTGGGTGTATGCCTGTGATCCAGACACTCTGGGAAGCTGAGGCAGGAGAGTCACAAGTTCAGACCTGGCCCATCAATTTAGCATCCTGGATCCTGCCTAAAAAATTAAAGAAAATGAAAAGGGCCCAGGGACATAGCCCAGTGCCAAGACCTGGGGTGGGGTGGGTGCTGGTGATAATCACTCTAAGCTAATTTTACACTCCACTAATCAATCTTGACCTACAAAGACATTTTTTTAAATGTAAAAAAAAAAAAATCTTGAGCTGCTATTCTGAAAAGTGGTGGTCCAACCCTCTGTCCACCTTCAGTTCTCTCAGCGGCGGCCAGTGTCATTTGCAGGGCCTCCAACCAACCCAGCCACCACCTCCCTCCTGGCCTCTGTTACTTGTCCATTTCCCCCAGAGCCTTTTTGTATTAGCTATTTGAAGAGGAGTCTCGATGTCTATTGCAGGATGTCCCTAAACTCACTATGTAGTGCAGGCTGGCATTCCTCCTGCCTCAGCCTCCTGACTGCCGGGCCACCAGGCGCTTTTAATTAGATATACTCCCCCCGCCCAGGACTGATAGGTCCCCCCTACACACACACTTCTTTAAAAACCTATTCTAAACTCCTTCCAAACACTACTACAACTCCTTGATTTCTTCAGTAGTTACCCCATACCCTGGAACTTCCTGCCTTATTTGCTCAAATGCTGGCTGTCTTCTGCCCGAGAAGGTAAAACTCCCTGAAGGACTCGACCCTTCCGCTCCCTGTGACACAAAACAGAGATAACAATACTTCAAGTCCTCAAGGGTGGGGACCATTACTTTCTTTTAGAAACCCAGTGCTGTTTTCTCTACCCCTGAACAGCACCGGGTACCCGGCAGCAGCGCAGCCCAACACGGTACAATAAGCGTCTACTGTACCCTTCATCTTGGCCTCAGCCCTGCAAGTCCGCAGGTAACCGCCTCCCCCCCACCCCCAATCCAGCAACGAGGGAGCAGGTTCACAGGGGCGGCTCGCCCGAAATCGGCGCGCCAGCGCACAGCGACCGTGTCTGGACGCCAGCGAAGACCCTCATTCTTAACCACCGCGCCGCACACCTGCTCGATGAGAGACGGCGTGGTACAGCGGGTGAGCCGCTGCGCTCCACCCCGTCGGCGTACAGGTTCAAGTCCCACCTCGGCCGCGCGGCCGGGCTCACCTCGTGTCCTTTCCTATTTTCATCCCGAACGCAGGAAGGACAGACGCGGGAGCCGCACCCACACTATGAAGAGCATCAAATGGAGTAGCGAGTGAGTGGGGCACAGTGAGACACTACGTGGCGACATGTTTTCTTCCGACATGGAAGGTCTGGGACTCGGGGCCTCGCCCCGCGTGGCCACGAAGCGGGCCGTGGAGGTGCCCTCCTCCGGCCCAGGCCGGGAGACCTTCGGACTCCGCGACAGCCCATCTGGACGCAAGAGGCCGCCGGCTCCGGCCGGTGCAGCCCAGGAGGCTGCGGCTCCCCGCGCCCGGGGACTTCTGCGCTCCGCGGGCGGCAGACTCCGGCCCCGCCGGCCAGAACGCCCGTCCGCCCGCCGGCCCCGACCGCCTTCGGCAGGCGTCCCACGGAGGCCCGGGCGGGGCGGGCGACGACCCCTGAGTCACCGCCGGAGGACCGGCCGCGGCCTCCCGACTCCCGGAGCGCCGCCCGCCGCCGTCCCCGGCCCCGGAGCGCGCAGCCGAGCGGCGCAGGCCCGGCCTACCGGGTGCGGGCGGCCCACCTCGCGAGCGCCGCGGCCCGAGCTCGCCCCCCGCGCCGCAGCCCGGGACTCACCCGAAGGCCGCCCACAGGCCGCTCAAGGCGGCGCCGAAGCTGCGGAAGCGCGAGGTCTGCGGGGCTACGGCGGCCGGGACGCGAGCTCAGGCAGCCGCCATGATGCTGGCGGGGAGGCTCCGGCGACACGTGGGGGGAGGGGCCGTCGCGTGCTTCCGCTTACCCACAATGCCCCGCCCCGACCTCGTCCGCGGGCCCGCCCCCTCCGCCTGGCCAGGCGGCAGGCGAGCGTACGACGGACGGCAGGGGGCGCTGGAGCAAAACGGATCAGGAGCAAAAGCTGAATACTGGCAGCGGTGGGATTCGAACCCACGCCCCCGAAGAGACTGGAGCCTTAATCCAGCGCCTTAGACCGCTCGGCCACGCTACCTACGTGGAAGAACAGCTCTTCAAAAAGGTCTTTAATGTCTTCTCATACATTTAATTTCTAAATTATGCCTCTTAAGTTTTTTCAATGTGTCTCCTTAGAGTCCAATAAATATTTGTAATTTGCCGTGTATTTGAAATAAGATATTTACTTCAATACTTGAAGGTAAAATTATTGGCAGTGGGTTTTAGAACAAAAAGTAGACTCCTAAAAGAATCTGTATTCTGAATCAGACGGTTATCCTAGGAGATCCTTCTGCTTAACCCTCAGCGACCTGCAAGACCCGGTTAGCTGTGTCTGGAGAGAAGATTGATCCTGGAAATGACGCGGGGCGGGGGCTCTGGAGGTCTGCTGGCCCCGGCAGAACTCTCCGAAAAACGATGAATTTCAACTGCTAGTTGCATTAAAAAAAATAGTTGGCTCAATGAATAATCTTTGACCTTTGGCTCCCAACCTATCTCCTTCGCAAAAGTAACCCTCGTCCTGATTTATACCCTCCCAGACCACCTGCTATGACGGTGGTACATGCATATTGATCTCCACGCAAAGTAGCTTTGTTTTTCATCGTATAGGAGTTGTTGTGTGAATATTATGCTATTCGTATGTCGCTACCCAATTGGCAGGTTTTTCTCCAGCCTGTGATTTTAAATATCTAGTCCTCTTAATGAATACATGGATATTTGAAAAGGCCGGAAAAATATAATGAAAAAACAATCATCTGTATTCCCATGACCCAACATGAAATTAAGTACTGTTAATACTGTGGTATTTTGGTTCCCAAATTTTTTTCCTCTGTATAAACTTTTTATTAAAAGTTGCAGGAGTAATGTTACCAGTATTAGACTATTAGGACATTACAAGTGAAGCCCTCCCAACATCCTTTCTTACGTGTAACTGTGAAGTGGATGCACCATTTCCAATAATTTCTTACGCTTTTCCATAAGTGCATTCATGAACAGTATGTACTATGGTTTTCTGAATGTGATTATGTTCCTAAGATTACGACGCTTTGCCCATTAAAAAGATAAATAAAATTTGTTGTTTTCACTGCAGCCTACTTTTTAGGCCTCTTACGCTAATTCATTCCACGGCGTGGACGTGGACATAGACGTGGATGATCGTGTCTCTGGATTCCCATCGTGCCCGACCACATGGTAGACAGTAGTACCTCTGCCCCTGGCTGTAGGACAGACACCAGAACTGGAATTGCTGCCTCGTGTAAGTACACGATCTTTCGTGACTGTTTTTCTCTTTTTCCCAGGTTTTTTACTTCTTCTGGAGTTGATTGCAGCGTTATTCTGAGAAACCACTGCACTTGACTTTGCACACGCATTACTGTTAAGCCGCTCAAGCCCCCCTCATCCCTGCAGTGTTGGCCTTTCCACGGGAGTCAGGCAGTGGTCCAAACCCTGGTGGCCCTTCGACCGTGTCCCTGGCAAGCCACACAGAGAATTCTGGCTTCATGCAGATTTTCATTGCCCTTCGCAGCGCCTTCCCGGCTGACGTCCGGAGGACCCCTCCTGCCGCTGGGTGTCCCGCATCCTCTTATTCCAGGCTTCCTTAGCCCGCTTCGCTTTGTTCTTCGTTCTCCAGCCACTTTCAACATATTTGCAAAGACCGCATTGTTCTCCGAGTTTGTTGGGCCTTTTGTCTGTTGGTTTGGTTTTTTGAGACAGTGTGAGACAGGCCCACACTGGTCTCCAACTCCTAGCCACTCTCCTGCCTCGGTTTCCCCAGAGCCGGGATTACAGGCCTGCACCACCACGCCCATCCGACAGTTTGTTGCTTTTAAAGGAAGAGTTCACTGTTTTTTGTTCGTTACTGGAGATTGAACTCAGGACCTTGTGCTTGCCAGGCAAGCAGTTATGCGGCGGAGCTACTTCCTGGCCTTTAAAGGAATTTTTAAAAGTACAGAATCAAGCTGGGAGGCTGAGGTAGGAGGACGCCAGAAGTTCGAGGCTAGCCTGAGCTACTTAGTGAGTGCAAGGCCAGCCTGCACAAAAAGGAGACCCTGTTTCAAAACAAAGAAATACAAAAGGAGCAACTGTCTACTGAAGTCATAGGCTATGCAAACAGTGGTCAGAAGAGCGGTCATCTTTGTCCAGGGCGGGGCAGGACTGTACCGCCTGGGGGAGGGGCCAGGGAGGTTTTTGTGCTATACAAATACTCATTTGGGTAGGTAGCTGGTCTAACGTATCTACTTATGTGACAACCAGTAAGCTGTATAGGTAGACATTATGCAAGTTACTGACAAAGTAATTGTATAATTAAAAATAAAAATGTTAGTATCCTTATCCAGTTCAAATCTTGCAACTAACCTCCGTGGGTTTTCACTTGCAACGAGACTATGTATAATAGCATTTTGACATACGCCTGCGCTTAAACCGCCTGAAACATTTTTTATCCCGTTTTCTTTTTTGCTCTTGCTCTGCAGTTTGGCCGGCCCTCAAGCTCACTCTGTAGCCGAGGCTGGCCTCGAACTCTTAACGATCCCCCACCTCAGCCTCCCGAGTGCTGAGATTACAGGTGTGCAGCAGCACATCCGGCCCCTCTACTCTTTTGCTTTCCTCCCCAAAGGGAATTATCTCTCAGTCTGTGGCTTTTGCTTTCCTCGCACCTGCTCTCCTGTTTTCTGGTTGAATATCCCTTATCTAAAACAGCTGGGATGTGGCTGGGGCGATAGCTCCATGGCACAGGTTTCTGCTTGGCAAGTGCAAGGTCATGAGTTCAAACTCTGGTCCACAAAAGAAAAAAAAAAATAGCTGGGATCAAAGGTGTTTCAGAATTTGAATTCTGGAATGTTTATGTATATACAATATATTTTGGGGAGGGGACCCAAGTCTAAACATTGAATTCACATGTTTAATATACTGTATACTTTATATACACTTATGCAGTTTGGTTTTATTTTGGTGTCAGGAATCAAACTCAGGATCTTGCACTTGCCAGGCAGATGCCTGTGCCACTGAGCTATGTACCTGGCTATATAGTGTTCTTAGTAATTTATATGTACAGGGCTGGCAAGGTGGTTTAGCAGTCTGAAGTGCTTGCTTAGGCAAGTTTAGGCAACTGCAAGGACAGCGGTTCAACCCCAGATACCACATGCTGTGCCAGCCCCACCCCCTAATATATTTTTAAAAATTAAATTAAAAAAATAATTTATATGTACAAAGGATAAAGCTTTGGATTGTGGAGCATCACAGATTTCAGATTAGCAATAGTCAACCTGTAGGTAACACAGACAAGCAAGTATGTCAAGGCGGAAAGAAACCCCAACTGCATTCTCATCAAGGCACATCTGAGAGATGCACGCACTGGGAGAGCTGAGCTGTCTTTCCGCTTAATCAATATTGAATCGATCAAGGCGGGGGGGGGGGGGCATGCCTGTAATCCCAGCGTTCAGGAGACTGAGGCAGGAGGATCACTGCAAATTCAAGGCCAGCCTGGGCTACACAATGAGATCCTATTTCAAAAATCAAAAACAAAAAATTGATCATCTGTCTATACTGAATGTAAAGTCAGCCCTAAATTACTTTTTACTGTTAAGAGCCATCTGAGGTATCCAATTTTTCCCCAGAGCGCTTTTTAAGTTTTTAGTTTCATTTTTTGAGACAAGGTTTTGACACTGAATTGAGGCTGGCCTTCAACTCCCTCACTCTGTAGCCCAGATAACCCTGGGACAGTCCTGCCTCAGCCTCCCAAGTGTGGGATTACAGGTGCGCATCGCCACGCTTGGCCCCAGAACTCATTTGTGGCCTGGACTGTAAGACTGTGTCACTCTTCTCCTGCGTGCAGCGCCTTCCCTAGGGACCTCACATTGTCTCCTTCCCCTTGTAGATCATCACCTGTTTAGCAGGACCTCCAAATGACACAGGGGACACAAAGGTAACTTCCAACCTGCCAGAGGTCTGACATGCCAAGTTCATGTTCCCTAAAATCAAAGAATGAACTCTAAGGGAGAGTAAAAAAATTCACTGGGGAAAACAAATGAGGAATGGGAGTGGGAACTAGGAATAGCTCCTGAGGGGCAGCCAAAGGGCCACTTCTCCAAGGAAGCTTCAGCCAGGTGGGGTGGCCTCGTCCTACCGACCCAGCACTCGGGAGACTGAGCTGCAAGAGGCCCGCCTGGGCTACATAGGGAGATCCTGTCTCCACGGCGAAGAAAAAGTCTTCTTAAAATTTTTGACTGGCTCCCCAAGGTACACTGACCCCACCCCTGGACTCGCTGAGCCAGCCACTGAGACTGGGCCTGGTGTCGAACTCCTGCAATCCCCAGTGCTGGGAAGACTGAGAACAGGAGGATCACTACCAGTCTGCACTGCACGGTGAAACTCTGTCTCAAAAACATTTGGTACAGGGTTTCACCATGCCAGCGCAGGCTGGCCTCAAACCTGCAGTGATCCTCCAGCTTCAGTCTCCCGAGTGCTGGGATTATAGGCGTGTGCCACTGTACCAGGCTCAAAAGAAGTCTTACAGAGCAAGATGCCACCCTGCCTGCTTGAAATTTCTTAAAGTTAAGAAACTTAAGTTTGAGCCTGGCATGGCGGCATGTGCCTGTAATCCCAGCACTTGGGAGGCTGAGACAATAGGATTGCTGAGTTCAAGGCCAGCCTGAAAGTCTCAGTCCCACCCCCTCTTTGGGGGGTTCAATGCCCCCCCAAAGCACTCTTACTTCATATCTTCCCTGAGGGTGCCAACTACTACCTCAGGGAATGTAAGCTCGCAAATCACGAATGGGGGTGGCTGTGTGCGCATGGGGGCTGGGGTTCCGCCAGGGCCCAGCCAGCACAGAACCTGGTAAGATAAGGTATCTCGGTGTGAGGGCCCTGGGTCAGACGCCCCCCAAAAGCACCCTTGCTTGTATCTTCCCTGAGGCTGCTGACAGCCTTGTGTGACAAAGATTATTCTTTCTTTATGGGTGAGGAAATCAAGGAATGAAAGACGTTTGTGTATGTTATCTAAACAAACTGATAGCACAGGGGCCAAATCTGGAAGGCTTTATTAGAATTTATTATAAATGTTAAAATCAGAAGAGTACACATAAAAACAACAAAAAATATTGTTTTCAGCAGCTCTTGAAAAATTACAAACGGAAGGACTGGGGAGATAGCTCCATGGCACAAGTGCCTGCCTGCCAAGTACAAAGTCATGAGTTTGAACCCAGGTCCTACCAAAAAAAAAAAAAAAAATTACAAATGGGCCTACACTGGGCCCAACTTCTGGTGAAGGGGAATCACAGCTGCCCATTTTCTAAGAACTATAACCATCGAGATCTCCAGACTCAGCCTCTAGGAGGCATTTGAATATGAAACAGGAAAAAAAGTCATTTGGGAAGGTAAAGCGGAATTCAGAACATACACAAAAATAAATCTGTAACTTGAGTCCTTTTCAGGGTCCCACTCAGGGACGCTTGAGATTAAATGTTCACCTCAGAGATCAGAACACAAGAGACACAAGCGCACACAGAGAACATGCCGATGGCCGTCTCCTTCCCTGCCTGCCCCCGCCTGCCTGGTCAGCAGCACTGACCAAAAGCCTGTCGGTACACAGGCAAAGGCGAGGTGTAGAACAGAAGAGCACGGGGTGATGAACCTCAAGAGCCTCGGGTGAGGGGAGCAGAGGGCGTCCTGCAGCTCTGGAGTGGAGAGTTCACTCCTGACCTACCGTGCTGGGACCTCAGGCATGCCCTGGTTAATCTCTCCCTGTAGTGAACTGAACAGGCCTCTGAAGTCAGTTTCATTCTAGATTCCACCCCCAGCACCTCCACAGCCACTGTCCAGGCCTAGCCCCGCTGAGCCTCCGACCACCAGAGACCTATGCTCTCCAGCTGAGCAGCGAAGGTGTCAGAGGAGCCTGGCTCTGCTAATCAGCACTGCTTCTCACACTTTGGGACAACGACCACTGATGTCTTCCGAAGGGAGCTAGCACATTCTAGGTTGGCTTTATCATCACCAGGCATGCCTAATCTTTTTTTTTTAAAGATGTTTTTTAATTTTTATTTTACTTATTTGTTTGCTTGTTTCTTTATTTACTTATTTTATGGCTGGCTCAGCCTGCCCTGGGGGTAGGGCTGGCGCAGCATGTGGTGCCGGGGATCGAACTGCAGTCCCTGCAGTTGCCTGAGCTTTCCTAAGCAGGCGCTTTAGACCACTGAACCATCTCGCAGGCCCAGGCATGCCTAATCTTGATAGAAAGAGATGGTCTGATTTGCATCAGAAGGCACAGAACTGGGTTTACTTATTGGTATCAGAAACCAAACTCAGGAGGCCAACAAGATAGCTTGGTGGACCAAGCACCTGCTCAGGCAACCACAGGGACTGAGGTTGGATCCCCAGCACCACATGCTGCACCGGCCCTGCCCCTAGGCGTGCTGAGCCGGTCACCAAGACTAGCGTGGTGGAGCACGTCTGTAATCCCAGTACTGGGGAGGCTGAAAACGGGGATCACTATGAGTCAGAGCTGCGTAGTGAGACCCTGTACCAAACAGAAAAAATGAACTCAGGATCGTGCACTTCCAAGCAGGCACCTTTGCCATTCAGCTACATCCCAAGCCCCGGAACTGGGTTTTGAAGGTTGGATAAGTAGAAGGACCTCAGCACTCTGCAGGACTCTTGCTCGCTGGGGTCCTTACAGACGTACTTGCTGCCTAGGCAGTGGTGCACATCTGTAAGCCCGGCTACTAGGGAGGCTAAGGCAGTGGCTCCAGCTGAAGGCCAGCCCCGGCAGTTTAACAGGACCCTGCCTCCTCCGCAAGGATTCGGGATCTGGCTATGAGGCCACACAGCCTGAGGGAAGCCCGGGCTCCACCCTCGCACTGCACAGGACTCAGCACTTGTGTGGCCGTGTGCACAGGCCCTCTCGGCCTCCTGTGGCAGAACTCCCTCCAAACCAACTGTATAGATGAAAAGAAGGGCAGTTAGAGCCAACTCGTACGGGAGAACTGGCTGTGAGGAGTCCATACAGAAGAACGCGGAAGCCCGTCATTTCTGGGTGGACTGAGGGAAAGGGTAATTTTGACTTGACTTGTTTTTTTCCTGGAGGCTGTACTACCCTAGACTTTAAAACTCAGTGCTTGAACAAGTTTAGGACTGCATAGCTCCACACGGAAGTGCTCAAGGATCTGTTTTAATGAACAGCTAAGAAGGGCTTGTGCATACAACATTCTGCTTTCTTGGGTTTGATTTGTAAAGAGGCTGCTCTAGCATTTGTGGTTGACGAAGTCTGGTTTCTTGGCTACTTCAAATAACTTAAATCATACCAATATTACATCCGAACTTCTTTTTGAGACAGGGTTACACTATGCAGTTTAGGCTGGCCTTGAACTCACAGTGATCCTCCTGCCTCAGTCTCCCCAGGGCTGGGATTACAGGCAGGCACTGCCAGACTCCACCCTGACATCCACTTAAAAAAGAATCACTGTATAAAGATAACCATAGCCTGGCCTGGGGAAATGGCTGGATTCAATGAGTGTTTATAGTTCTTATCCTCTCTTTCTCAAGCTGCTTAGACAAATCTCAAGGGGCAAAGGCTGAAAGCAGCCAGCTGCAAAGTACAAGAAAATCAGCGCGGCTTCACGCAGAAAATGTCAAGAATGAAAATGTCAAGAGTAGGGGGCAGATCCTACAGAACATGTTCACAGAAGACAGGGGAGGGGCAGGGAGGCCACTGCAGTCGCACTGCGGGGGCTGCCCTCCACCCCACCAGAAGCAGAGCGCTCGGCCGGAGGTCAGGCTCCCGCATCCCTCCCCCCGCCAGGTGCAGGCTCTGGGGTCCCCTCCTCCACCTGAGCTGGCGTGGGAGCTAGAGGTAGTAAAGGTGCGCACACAAAAAGCAAACCTCTTGTGAAGCCCAGGGTAACAAGCACGCTTCAAAACTGGCACTAGGCTGCACGCCGGAAAACCGACCCCACGTGGGAAGGCAGTAAAGTGAGACAACGTCCAGGGCGCAGGCCCTCGCCAAGCACAGAGTCTGCGCCGTACTGGAAAATCTCACAGCCACCGAGGAGTGCTGTGTGCCCTTCCCCAGGCTTGAAGAAGGCTTGGTACTAAGTTAGGACAAAGCACAGCCCACTGGAAGCCAGTGGGCAACTCTAGGTTGCTGCGAAACCCAGGGCGCCCCGGGGCTCAGATCTGCGTCCAGCCTGAAAAGCTGACCAGCAAAGCCCCAGTGTTGTCCTTCCAACGCAAGCAGCGCTTGTCCTCATGTTACAACAGGAAAGAAAATCAAAACAGAAACTGCCAGCCATAGGGTGGCTTATCAGGCTGCATTATCAGCCCTACCACCCCCAAATACTGGCTTAAGGGACAGCTGTAGCATCTCTGCTGGTAGCAAAGATTTTTTTCAAGAGTCAAAAAATGAAATACAAAAGGTGATTTTACAGCACCCCAAAAATACTTTTCCCCTCGAGAATGAAATGAGGCTGAGTCCTTTCTGGCCCGCTCGCCCCAGCCGGCTGGCAGGGATTTTCCGGGGCTTATTCCTCCATGCAGGCCCAGGCCTCCTCTGCTTTCTCGTAGTACTGGTTGGCGAGCCGGCCCTTCATGGCTTCCATCGCCGCCTCTGCTGCCTGGGTGTACAGGTCCCCTAAAAGAGCAGAGTGGGGCACAAAGAGGTCAACACCCACGGTCCTTGCCAGCCCTTCCTCTCCCATCAGCATCCTGCCGTTTCTATAGGAACCATAGACTCCAGGTTGCCTCCTCCCAGGGAACTGGGGCAATATTAAGGCTTAGGGGAGGGAATTTAATTAAACCTGACCAATCAGAGCACTCCTCCATTTCTTCCATATTGATTGACCAGTCCAGACTTAGGCCTGGCCAATCACAGTAAGCCATCTCAGTGGCCGCGATGATTGGCTCAGGGATGAGCGGCGATCCTGAGCGCGTGAGAACCAGGAGGATAGCAGAAGGAATTGAGAATGTTTGAAAGTGGAATAAAGACTAAACATCAGCCCAGTTATGGGTTTTGCCACCGAAACTCTTATAAAACACTTTTGGTTTATAGAGCTTTTTGGATTTAGAAAATTCAAACAAGAAATTTCAGATTTCTTTCATTATTGGCAAATTTTTAAAAGCACAACTTTTCTTTTTTTCTTAAACTTTATTTATATTATGGCTGGCTCAGCTTGCCCTGGGGGTGGGGCTGGCGCAGCACGTGGTGCTGGGAATCGAACCATGGTCCCTGCGGTTGCCTAAGCTTGCCTAAGCAGGTTCTTTACACTGCTGAGCTATCTCACCGGCCCCAACACAACTTTCTTTTTGGGTGTTGGAGTGGAAATCAGGGCTAGAACATGCGAGGCAAGCCCTCTACAGGTCGTGTGAGGACACAGGGAGAGGTGACCACGGGCTGGAAACAGAATGGCCAGCGCCTTGGGTGCCCCGGCCTCTAGAACAGCCACAAATAACCTGGGGGCCCTGGGGCAGAGCTCGGGGCACAGCATTTGCCAACGAACATGAGGCCTTACGTTTAAAACAAAATTTTAACAGGACACAGCGGTGTGCGCCCGTGCTCCCCAGCACCTGGGAGGCTGAGGCAGTAGCCAGCCCAGGCAGGGTGAGACTGTCCTGAAGAAATACGAAAAGTAGAAACAAGTTTGTGTTTCTACTTAAAATCTTAAATCCCTTCAAGCAGATTAATAGTCTGTGTGACAGAGAAAATATATGTAACTAGTCCATCAACTGATGGATAAACAAAGTGTGGCAGATAACCCACAGAGACAGACAGCAAGTCAGCGATCACCAGGGGCGGCAGGCGGGCAGGAGCAGCTGCTGACTGAAGGGGGCTTCTTTGGCACCGACGGGGTCGGGCCACTGTGAAAATACTGCAGTCCTCCAAGCCGCACATTTTAAGATGGTAATTTTTTTTGTGGGGGGGTCTTTTTCAGACAGGATCTCGCTATGCAGTTTAGGCTGGCCTTGAACTCATTTTGTATCCTAGGTTGGTCTTCAATTTGCAACGATCCTCCTGCCTTAGCTTCACAAGTGCTGGGATTACAGGTGTATGCCACCACACCCGGCTAGATGGTAAATTTTATGTTAAGAAAAACTGCAGCTCAAAATAAAAAAAGAAAAGAAAAACTGCAGCTTAATTTTTTATATTGCAAAGAATAGCCCCCAAATAGGGTCCAAGCGGGATGAGTTTCAGGAGCCAACATGGTGCCAAAATAAAATGGCTCAGTATTTGAAAATAACCTGCACATATCCAATTGTACAATTTAAATCATCTCTACATTACTTATAATATTTAACACATACTATGCAGATGGGTTGTTTTATTATATCCTGTAGGGAGTAATGGCAACAAAAGTGTTTTGTTTTGTTTTTGAAAAGTGTATCTTTTCAATGCAGATACAAGTTTTGAAAATAGTTTTTAAGTTGGTTGTAGTGGCATCCATGATCCCAGCACTCTGCCTTAGAGGACGGCACGTGTAAGCCCAGCCGAGGCAACGTAGTGGACAATGTCGCAGGACTCAGTCTCAACATTTACAGGTTTTTTTCTTTTTTAGGTGCTGAGGACCAAACCTAGGGCTTCCAGCTTGCTAGGAAGACAGACAGACGGGGAGAGACAGACAGAGAGAAAGAGACAGAGAGAGAAAGAGACAGAGAGAGACAGAGACAGAGAGAGACAGACAGACACAGAGCTCAATGTGAACGTCCTGGGTTCAACTCCCACTGCAGGGAGAACTTGGCCAAGCCCCATTCCGCTTCCTGTTGCAGCCCTGCCTGCCTGCCCAGCCCTCCCACCTGCTTGATGGGGGTCCTTCTCCAGGCCGCAGCCGCCCACCAGCAGCATCTCGGCCTCCCTGGCCAGCAGAGTGTGTCGGGGTTCGTCCTGCATCCCGTCAAACTCGCCGCCCTCGTCGCAGTCTGTGGTCTCCAAGGCTGTGCTGTACCAGTGCAGGGCCTCCTGCCAGTCTCGGCACCTTGCCAGGGGAAAAAGAGGAAAAGAGGGGCATTAACAGGGTAACGGGATTACAGGCATGCATCACCATGCCCAGCTCTCACGGCACCTCTTTTCTTTACCTCCTCTCTATGCCAGTGCAGCTCTAAGCCCCCCGAGAGGCAGGTGAGCAGAGACACTGGAAGCGGCATGACGCCTCCTGCCAGTGACAGCAAGGCCCACCCTGAAAATGCCAGCCATGGGGACAAAGCACTGCTGTTACCCCACAGGCTCTGACACACGTCAGGGTGCTATGACAAGCACTGGGCCCGAAAGCCTGACAGAGTTACAGGCCTAAGCTTCCTTCTACATGCAATGAGGGAGAGGAGCTAGGATGCCCCACAGGAGGGACCTTTCTATCTGGGGACTTAGGGCCCCACCCTTCCCTTCTGGAAGTCACAGAGGGCTTCTGAGCGGCCAGGTCCCAATAGGAGCTGTAGAGGGCAACCACCGGTCCCGTGATGAGTTCCATGTTCCAGTCACCCTCTGCCCACAGACTTCTGAAGTCTCCTTCTGGCCACGTCAAGGAGCCAGAGTGAAGCTGGCCCACCCTGCTCTCCTCCCACCACAGGACCAGCCCTGCCATCTCAGCCTGGCGGACAAACGAAGGTACGGACACCTCAGGAGCCTCTGAACCACCACAGAGGACTCCTGGAACCTAAGGCAGGACACAATAAAACAAAAGGAGGAGTCGTCAGTTAAGACCACCCTTCAGCCGGGAACAGCACTCTGACCTGATGCTGTACAACCTTTCAAAGTTTCTCCTCAGGGAAATCTTCACAGATACTGGCTAACACAGCCTCCACTTATCACAGGCTTTATGGGCGCCGGGAGAATTCTAGGATCCCTGTCACGGCACCTTCCCTGGAGACAGGACTATAACCATTTCCACTGCATGAGATGAGGTAAAGCAACATGGCCACGGTCACTGGACTGGCCATGCTCAGAACCAAGCATGGCTGGAAGCCACGGCTGTCCTGACGCTGAGGGAGGGCCTGGCCCACCTGTCACCCACATATCCACCAGCTGCGCCTGAGTGGCGGGCAGCCCAGTACCTGTCGGGGCTGAGGCTCTGGCCGGTGTCAAAAGCTCGTGCCACGAGGATCATGGATTGTCTGTCCCCAGCTTCGGCTGCCTTCAGTAAGTAGTCAAATCCTTTGGTTTTGTTCTTGTCTGTCTCCTGTCAACACAGGCCAGAGGAGGGGGAGAAGCAAACACGACACTGTCAAAGAAAAGCCAAGATCTTACTACGTCATCTCCCCATTTTTTGGAATTAAGAATTCTGAGCCAGGGATACTGCACACTCCGTGTGTGTGTGTGTGTGTGTGTGTGTGTGACTACAGATTGAACCCAAGGCCTTTGCAGTAAGCTGCAACCCCAGACTTCCTCCCAGTCTCCCTTTCTGAAAGACAGGGTCTCACTAAGTTGTCCCCGTTGGGCTTGACCTGGTGATCCCCCTGCCTCAGCCTGCATCACAGGCGTGTGCCACCATCACTGACAACTTTTTTTTCTCTTCTGACACAGCATCTCACTCATTCACTCAAACACAGGATCCTCCTGCCTCAGCCTCTCTCCCAGAGAGCAGCAACCACGCCTGGCTGACTTCTGCAGTTCCAACTAACTGTGATCTCCAGGCCCCAACCTGAGCCCCCGAGCGAGAGCATGGCAAGTACACAGTCCAGGAGAAGGCAGGCACCAAGAAGCCCAGAAGGCTGGGGAGCAATGGAGCAGCCACGCAGCCCCCACGCTGCCCCCACCACCACCACCCCTCACCTGCACAGAGACATCAGCAAGGATGTGGTGCGGCAGCTGGCAGCACATGAGCCCCAGGCCCACGATGGCCTCCAGCTCGCCCAGGTCGGCCGCGTGCTCCAGGTGGAAGATGGCTGACTCGCGGTCCCACTCCACACCCTTCTCACAGAAGCGGCCGCCCTCGTGGTAGCGTACCATGGCCAGGTGGACCTGCCACATAGACTGCGGTGATGTCGGGTGCCTGGGGACAGATGCCACCGACCCGGGGCCGCCCCACCTGCTTGCAGGGGAGGTTAGTGAGGAACAGGGTAAGTGCTGGGAGCACCCAAGGGCAGCACGGTATACCTTCCCCAAAATGGACTTCCCAATTTTCTTTTCAAGATCCAGGGCATTCAGTCTCTGCACTTCCAGGGCCACAGCCGAAGGCCTCGGCAGGTGGAGGCGGGAGGGGTTGAGCAGGCTCCACTTTTCCACACAGACCTACAGAGGAGCCGGGCAGGGATGTTTACAGCCAGACAGGTGCGAGACCTGCAAGGGGCTCTAGCGCAGAGGATCCTGGCAGGCGAGAGAAGGAAGCGAGTCCTCGGTTGCTGCCTTTAATATGTCATCACACGCCAGCAGCTCTGAGTGTGACACTGGGGCACACAGTCAGCGGGGGACAGTGGCACTGGGCACACGGCACCAGGTGCATGGCTAGCTTTGGGGGGGTGGGGGGGAGACAGGATGGGATTGAAGCACCAATGCACACGGCTAGCAGAGGGGACTGCGGCACTGGGGCACACGACTAATAGAGGGGGCTGCAGCTGCTAGGGGACACACCTTCCCGCACTTCTCAATCTAGGCCTCCCCTTTTCCAGCTCCCTGTACAAGGTGCCAAACAAGTCAGCCTGTAGCAAACCCACTTGCTATGCTGCATGAATGGACCTCGGCAGGGAGCTCAGCGGGGGAAGGGCAGACAGTGTCACTCCACCCAGTCACAGGCACACTGCCCAAGGGTCTTGCCCACCACGAGCAGGTGGCTCCGTGTTTACACACAGTGTGTAAACATCCTACAACACACATGGCACACCTGCTACAAGAGTGCACCCAGCCAGTTGGCAGCAAGCTGCTGCAGCAGGGGACCCCCAACCCAAGGGAGTATGAGGGGGCTACAGTGGGGTCTGCAGGGTGGTGAGAGGAGGTAGCCGCAGGAGGTGGGTCGGAGGGGCAGCAGAGACCCTGCAGGTGGAGACTCAGCAAAGGCCCAGGGCACCAATGTCGGGACACAGCTGAGTGTGCGTGGAGCAGGGCTGGTCTTCCCCACCTTTATTAGGGACGCTACATTTATTATGAAACAGGCTCTGCATCCCTAACCTAAGAACCCAAAGCCAGAAAGGCTCCAAAATCCAAAAAGAAAACTCCACACTGACCTCAGGGCTCAAGCCTTGGGCAAAACCAGGAATGCTAAAAATAATGCACAAAATTACCCTGAGGCTATGTATATGAGGTATGTAACTAAGGAAACAGAAGTGAATTTCCTGTTTAGACTAAGTCCCACCCCCAAGTTATCTCGTTATGTATATGCAAATATTTGAAAATGGAAAAACATCTGAAACCCAAACACTTGAAGTCTCAACATTTCCAATAAGCAATACTCACCCTGGACTAGCTGACAACCCTGGAAATCTGCCTAGGATTTTTGCCTGTCTGTCTGTCCTTCTCTTTTCCTCTTCCTCTGCTCCCTTCCTTCTTTCCTATAATACAGCCTATCCTTGAACTCACTATGCAGCCCGGGCTGGCCTCAAGCTCAGGGGGACCCTCCTGCCTCAGCCTCCCAAGCCCTGGGAATGCAAGTGTGCGCCACTACGCCTGGCTAGGATTTTAGTTGTCACAAATGTAAAACAAGAATGAAAAAGTTTGGCATGGTGGACTTAAGGCCAGTCTGGGCAACCTAGATCCTATCAAAAACAAGAGAAAGGAAGGATTGACAGGCAGACAAAAGAAAAGCTGTGGCATCCCTTGCTAGTCAAGTACTACTGTGTTTGATCCCCAGTACTGCAAAAAAGAAAATGTGCATGCATGGGGGTGAGAGGTGGGGTGGGGGGGCTCAATAGGGTTGGGGGGGGTCACTGCGTAACAGCAGGGGTCTCAGGGCTGCCTGCAGGCTAAGGCAACACCCTGAGGCAACTTCAAGCCCTTTACCTCACTAACAGCAGCTGTCCCTGTCACTCCCCTCAGGACCAAATCTTCACCTGACCCCGGACAGGACCTCAAATCAGCCCAGACCACCCCAATCGGCTCCCTGGCAAAGGCACTTGAGGAAGACGGACAGAGAGGGAGCAGCAGCCCAGAGGTAGGCACAGGTGTAGCCCCAGAGGCTGTCAGGGATGCGGCGGTGGCAGCGGGGCCTGGGGTGCGGCGGGGCCTGGGGCATGTTACCCGTCCGACGCTGCCCAGGCTATCTTCGTCCGACTCAGACCTGTGCCTGCCATTGGAGTGGCCCTGAGTGGAAGCAGATCGGGGTCTTAGGGGGGCCTCCTTGGGGGGCCAGCACCACACAGCTGACCCTCCACAGAGCCCATCCTGGGTGTCCGCACTCCCCAGCCAAGCCGCGACCCCACCTGCCAGGGCAAGTGCTGGGGGCAGGCAGGCCCTGCTGCATGGACTCAGCCCTCCCCTTGCTGTCATGGCCAAGGCACTGGAACTAGTTCGAGATGGGGGCTCTGCACAGCCTGGGAGATGGCGCCTGTCCTCCTCCTGGGCCACAGCCCCTCCTGCCTCCTGCTGTTCAGTCACAGCCAGGGCCAGGGCCTCTCAGGGGACAATGACCTGGACGCTGCACATGGTGAAGGCCCTGAACGGCTGACACCTGGAGCCACCTGCTCCTGAAGGCTGCTGCGCTTGGGTGGCCCTGCCAACCCAAGGCCCAGTGTCCCCTCTCCTCAGCAACGGAGGCTCCAGCTCACCCCAAGATCTGCCCACCATGTGCAGCCTTGTGCCAGCCCACCACACCTCTCTGCGTCCTGATGCACGTGCCTCCCCACATGCACTCTCATCAGAAAAACAATCTTGTTAGTTTACCACTAGTAACCACCTGTTAGGCCCCCTCCCTTTTGAGGAAAGGTCTCACTATAATCCAGGCTGGCCTTGAACTTGTGGAGATTCTCCTGCCTCAGCTTCCCGAGTGCTGGGATTACAGGCATGCGCCACCACACCCGCCTCCCTTCTAGCTCTTTATCCTTCTGGAGGGTGTTTGGGGTAACAGGAACTCTGACCTCACTGCCCGGGATGGGGGGCTTACATGCTCGTGGGGCTCGGGATCATCCAGCTCACCCCTCCTCTCACTGGGGAATCCACTGTCCCCACTGGCCTCAGAGTCCTATGGAAAGAGACAATCTCAGGGTCCTGGGGCCCTCTGAGTACTGGAGGCTGGTGGCCTCTGGATGTCCCAGTCCTCTGCTTTCTCTCCTGTCTCACCTGACTCATCACCCCCCCACACACACACTTGCTGGCTGGGAGAGGAGACGTGTGACACGGTCAGCCCTGGGCGGTGGCTCGACCCGTCTGAGCTTCAGTTTCCTGAGCCACGGGGTCTACTACAGCACAGTGAGAATGCAAGCAGACGTCATGTGGACAGCACAGTCACCTGAGCCCGCGCAGGCAGCCAAGGGAGGGTGGCTTAGGGCTGCGACCCCCACCTGCAGCAGCAGGAGTGGTGTTTACTGCAATGAAGCCCTCTACAAAACTGCACATGCCTCCTGAACGCATTTTTTATCTCCTGCATAGGAGTGCTATCCTGAAAGGCAATCAGGCACATTTAGAATCTTCAAAGCTTCTCCATACTAACTTGGACTTCCACCTGAGTCTGCAGGCGCTGGCATCCTTACGTCACCTAGAACATCTATTGTCTTCTACTAAGAAGTAGTTTAACAAATAAACATCAAGAATGCTAAAATAAACTCCTATGTAGCTATCACCCAACTTTGTCAACTCTAGAGTTTGAGCTTTTTAAAGGAGTTAAAACAGCACTATTTGTTTAGACTAGATATCATGTCTGCATCTTGTCCTCTGAATAACTACCATGAAGACAATATGTAACATATTAATTATTGTAATTGCCCTACTAACCTGTTTTGAAACTGTTTCATTTCGATTTATCTTTTCTCATTAAAATGAAAATAAGGTTTTAAAAATCATTAAAATCACTATTGGCTAGGAGGCTGAGGCAGGAGGAACACAAACTCAAGTCTAGCCTGTTAGTGACTCAGCAAGACCCTGTCTCAAAATGACAGTGAACCTGAGCTTCTGACAGGACTGCGGGGACAGCAGCAAGGGCCTAGTGGCACCGCCAGCGTGACGCTCCTGCTATGTCTTCATTTGCAGCTTTAATTCAATGCCGTGGCATTCACTTGGGTGAAGGTGAATGCCACGCCTCTAGCTTCTCAGCTCAGGGTCAAATTTCAGCTGCAGAAAACATTCCACTTATGCAGCTGGAGTGCTCAAGCGCCGCGCCTCATGCCTGAGACCGTGCACGGGGCCCAGGACCCCACTGACCCTCCGTGTGTGGCCAGGCAAGCCCAGGGCCAAGCCTGGTACTTGCGTCTTCCCTGCCAGCTTCCCTGCCATCTCCAGGGACTTCTGGGGGCTAAGCTCTTCCTGGAGGGCAGTGTTGCCCAGGGCAGGCAGCTAAGATTCAGCTGCGTCTTCTGCTGCCCCGACCTGTGCCCTCCTGGGAGCCTAGGCCAGGCTGCCTACCTGAGTGCAGGTTGGCCCCAGTGCCCACACAGAGCGCCCACTCTCCCGCCCTGCCAGGGCTGGGGCCCAAAGCCTCCCCCTCTCACCCGGTGGTTGTCCAGATAGTCGTCTCTGGGCGCCGAGCCATCCAGGTCACCAAACACCGGCCAATCTGGACAGAAACACAGAGACCACGAGCTGCTTTCCTGCTGGACAGTCCCAGGGCTGTGACAGTCACCATTTATTCACTTATTTGCAGTACCAGGGATTGAACTCAGGACTCTGCTTGCCAGGCAGGGACTTACACTGCTGAGCTATATCCCCAGCCCTCACTTTTCATTTTTAAAAATAGGTACTAAGTTTGACTCCCAATACCAGAAAGAAAGAAAGAAAGAAAGAAAGAAAGAAAGAAAGAAAGAAAGAAAGAAAGAAAGAAAGAAAACAAAGAAAGGAAACAAAGAAAGAAAGAGAAAAACCTCAAAAAACAAACAAAATAACCACAAGAAACCCTAGGGGCTGCAGCTCTTTGAGCACTTATTTAGCACTGCCACCTGCCAGCCAAACCTCCCGAGTGGTGGCTTCACCTTGTGCCCGAGTGTCACACTGTAACTAAGTGGGTCTGAGTGAAGAGCAGCTGGGATCCCAGCACTCAGAGGCTGAGGCAGGAGGATCGCCGTGGGTGGGAGGCCAGCCTACGCTACACAGTGAGTTCAAGATCAGCCTGGGCTACACAGCAACACCCTGCATCTCAAAACAAGAAAGTACAGCCGTGGAGAAGTCCCTCGTGCGTGCGCGCGCGGGCCCGCAGGCGCACCTCAGAGGGCTTCCTCACTAACACTTCTCAGCTGTGCCTCCTGCCCTAAGCTCTCCACAGCCATGTCCATGTGGCTGCCTATTTCCATAAAGGTGGCGTGGTGGACTGACAGCTGGTGGGCAACTGTTACACCAGGCTGAGTGGAATCAGGCCCCACCCCAGGGTGGTTGTAAACACTGTAAGGAGGAGAGCAGAGAGGAGCTGGCCGTGCCCTCGACTCTCCTGGAGACGCCTGTCACACTGGTCTTCCTGGTGTGAGCTCTGCTATTCTCACCGTCGGGAGCTCAGGACCTCACTGTCACTGGGGACGGCTGTGGTTTGTTTGTGGGGAGCTCTAGTTCTTCTCTCGAGTGTCAATTCCTGGTTTGAGCTCCAATCCCTTAGCCACTGGCACAGGTCCTTCATCCCACTGGCACAGACTTCCAAGCTGCCACCCCTGACTTTTGGGCCTCCCCAGCGCACAGTCATGAGACACACTTGCATAGGACATATCGTGGGCTCCAGGCCTCCAAGTGGGACTCAGGAGAGGCGCTGTCATGGGCTCTCGGTCTTCAGCTGGACTCACGCAGGACACTGCTATTAGGATTCAGGCTCTCAACTGGACTCTCCTGACAGGGTCTTGCTATGCAGTTCAGGCTGGCTTGGAACTCACTTTTGTAACCCAGGTGGGCCTCAAACTCACAGCCATCTTCCTGCCTCAGCCTCTAAAGTGCTGGAATTACAGGCATACACCATGACACCCAGTGTCAGTGGCAGACTTGGTGGGCCTGGGGTGGGGCCAGCACAGCATGCAGTACCGGGAATTGAACCTGTTTCATGTTCTGTCAATTTCATGTATAAAAGTTAGCATCTCGTTAAGTGCAATGAAAAATGTTACCTTGTTTTTATTTTTTTTTTTAATAATTTTCAGACATTTTATTTTATTTTTTTTAACGGCTGGCTCAGCCTGCCCTGGGGGTGGGGCTGGCACAGCACGTGGTGCCGGGGATTGAACTGCAGTCCCTGCAGTTGCCTAAGCTTTCCTAAGTAGGCGCTTTAGACCACTGAACCATCTCACCAGCCCTTACCTTGTTTTTATAACAGAGATTGTTTTTATAACATTTGGTGACCTGTATCTCCAAAGTTCATTCCAACATCTCATCCATAAAGCCAGCATGGCCGTGAGTCTTTCTGATTAGCACATCTGATTTTCCAATGTGAATGAAAACCAGTTTTTCCCACCCCTACCTGATGACCAGGGCCAAGCCATCACTCACGGAGCTGGTCCAGTCTGTGACTCTGAGGGGTGGCTGGAGACGGGGACGAAGACAGAGAGTCGAAGGTCACGTCATTCGCGTTCTCATCCCCGGAGTTCTCTGAGAGGCGAAGCAGCAGCGGGGGTCGGCTGGCAGACAGGGTTCTGACTCGGGGACTCCCACACTTCTCCTCTGTGCCTCTCAGCATGGTCTTGGCCGACTGCTGGGGACATTAACAGGACATCTGTGTCACTCTGGCCTCCTCTGGGAATGAAGGGTCCTTTCTGTGGCTTCTTCTTACCCTGAAGCCCTTTCAGCCATGAGTTCAATACATGCCTAACGGAAAATCACCCTGAAAGTCAGCACAAGAAAATCACCCCGAGAAGGGGTGCATAGCCGGGAGCTTGGCCGGGAGTGCCAAGGTCCTGGTCACTGGCACACTGGCCCTGCTTGCAGCCTTGGGCTGGAGAACGCCCCCCTCCACCACCACCACCTGGCCAGAACCCTGAGCCAGCCTTCCCCAGAGCTGCCTTGCAGCTGGGCAATGGATCAGGGGTCGGCTGGCCTCACCACGCAGCAGCAAGATGCTGAGAATAAGGTCTAAACCAAGCGCACTCATTGACCAGCACAGCCCACAGTCCACAACAGGCCTCTCACTTCTCCACCTGCCTGTCCTCTGCCCCTGGCCACCAACAGGCCCAACTTGGGGTTAGCCCAACAGGCCCAACAGGGTCTGTGACAAGGACCGAGTGGGAGTGTTAGGGGCGAGGCACAATGGGACAGATCTTTCCCGTCCTGATACTCCTCAATATAAGCATTCCTGGGCCACGAGGAGGCAGGACTTGCCATCCGGGTGGCAGAGGGACCAGCACGCACGGGCAGGTTTCACCGGACACCCACCAGCAGCTTGACGTTCTGATTCACCGCATCCTGCTCCCGTGGTGAGAGATCAAAAGGAGCCAGGCCCATGCTCCTGCAGATCTGGTTGCAGGCGTGGGAGTAGAAGAAGAGCGCCATGCCCCGGACACCTGCGGATGGGACGGGGTGCCCCAGCAACATCAGGGCAGGCAGAAAAGGCACTGAGTGGGAAGGGGCTGACGCCCCAGGCCCCCAGCCCAATGCACCTGGGAAGGCCCACAGGTGCTCCCAGCCTGCTCCCCTGCGTGCACCACCAACTTGTGGGTTTCAGGGGGGAGTGTGGGCTCCATCAAAATCGGCTGCCCCCCCTTACCTAGGTTGCCGTCTCCGAAGTCTGTGCCAGTCTCCGTGTGGATCTGCGGGTCGGTATAGAGGTCACCCACACCCTGAATGTCTACCACGATCAGCTGATGGCCAGAACGTTCAAACGTGAAGTGGCTGAAGGCCTGGGGAGGGGGAAACACGTGCAACAGAAGGAAGGTGACTGCGAGAGACCAGGCTGTGGGCTGCATAGACAGCGGCCGGCTGCCGTGCCGGTGTTCACAACAGCCCCGGCCCACGCGCACTGGGGGCTTCTCCGTAGGAAAAAAGCAGCAGCACAGAGGTTTGTTCAGTTCTGCAGGGGCACAGGCCACCTAGGTCTGCTGAGAGAAGCTGGCGCTCAGTGACTGTCCTGGTAGAGAGTTTCCTTCAGAATGCTCAAGGGGCACAAAGGCCCTCTGGGAAGGGAGACCCTGTACACAGAGGGATTCTCCTCTGCAGGGGCTACACCTAGCCAGACTTCACCTTGAAGAACTGGGACAGACAGAGGCTACAGGTACAGCAGGCGCAGGGCCCTACCTGTGGTGTCAGGCGGATGTTGTCATCACGGACAAACCCCGAGTTGGAGTTGTACTTGATGTACTTGCCCTCGATGTAGTGCTCCAGGTGGAAGAGGGGCTTGCCTGGTCTCTCTGTCAGCTCAATGATGCACATCTGCATGATGTCCACCTAGCGGGAAGTCAGGGTGGGGAATCGCATGGTTAGGGACCTGGGAGACAGGTGCTCTTCTGTGTGAGTTCAGATCCTTGATGTGTCACTAGCTCTCTCGGGTGGAAACTGCTGGTTGTCCTTAGAACCCGTTAGAATGAAAACGGGTTTCCTTTCAAAAGGATGCACAAGAGCCAGGGAAATAGCGTGGCAGTCTAAGTGCCTGCCTGGAAAGTGCAAGGCCCGGGTTTGGTCCCTGGTACTGCACATCACGTGAGCCCCATGCTATGCCAGCCACTGAAACTGGATGTGGTGGCTCATGCCTATAATCCCAGCATGGGGGAGGCTGAAACAGGAGGATCACTATGAGTCTCAGTTGTGTAGCAAGACCCTGTATCAAATCCATCAATCAATCAATCTAAAAAAAAAGGATGCATGACCAGGATGCCTTATAAAGAACATGTTGCGGGCTGGTGAGATGGCTTAGCGGTCTAAAGCGTGTGCGTCAGGAAGTTTAGGCCACCGCGCAGGGATCACGGCTCGATCCCAGGCCCCACATGCTGCGCCGCCCCCCACTCCCAGAGAAGGCTGAGCTGGCCATAACACAAACAAATATGTAATGTGGTTGAAGAAAATAAAATAAACTTTGAAAAAATAAAAATAAAAATAAATAAAGAACATGTTGCTTGGTCTCCCTTATAGCTAGGTCAAGTCACATGACTGTGTCTAGCAAATGACAAGCAAGCAGCAAGGCTATAACTGCAGCTTCCCTGTGGACTCTGCCTGTGACCCAGAACCAACCCCTGATCCACAGGAACTGGAAGTGGCAGAGAACATGACAGAAGCAACCAGACCTCTGAATGACTTCAAAGATGCAAGCCCTAGGCCATCCATGGCCAACCCCCAAGGCAGAACTGTTACACAAGTGAGAAAAAACATCGTGATACACACTTGTCATCTGTGCCCTAGCAAATTAGCCTGTGTCTTACAGTAATATTGTGAACCTGGGTGAGACAGTTCACCTCTGTGTGACTCCATTTCCTCACCTGTAGAGAGGAGACTTCAGAGTTAAGTGCAAAAATCACTTCTGTGGATGCATGTACCCATAAAGGAGCACTGGAGACTGGGACGTTATTATTCTCAGTGGACGTAATTCTTTTCATACATGAAATATGTGTATTACAATTTGTAAAGTGGTGTGGGAAGGACCTAGGACTTAGAGCTCCTGCTTTGTTACACAAGCCTCTCTCTAGCACATGTCACCCTCAACACCACACATAACAAGAGAGGCACAGAGCAGGGGTTCCCAAGAAAATGTCCCACAGGGAAGCTGAGTTGCTGCATAGGCGGACAACAGCTACAGAGGCAAAGGGGCCCAGAGCTAAGGCCAAGAACATCCTCAGGGAAAGCCCCGGTCAAAACACCAGCCTGCAGGCAGGAGTGAAGGTTGGTTCTCAGAAGTCCCCACCTCCAGCACTGGCTCTGTGCCCGCAAGGAGGCCTGTGACAGGACACCAACTCACTGAGTGAGAGGTGGTGGCACAGGTCGAGTGACAGTGAGCCCCACACAAGCCACTGTCCTCATCTCCAACCCCTAATTCAACTGCATTATGATTTTCTGGATACCTAGCTGCCTAGCCAGGAACAGCAGGGAGGGTTTCCTGGGTCCCTTCCCCCAACAAAGTGTACTTAGGGCAAGTGAGATGGTTCAGTGGTCTAAAGTGCTTGCTTAGGCAAGCTTAGGCAACCGCAGGGACCACAGTTCGATCTCTGGCACCACATGCTGCGCCAGCCCCACCCCTAGGGCACGCTGAGCTGGCCATAATATATTGCAAAGTGTACTTAATCAGGAGCCTTACTAATAGCTGGCGCTGGCTGCTTAGAGAGGGGCTGTCCCAAGGCACCCAGATCAGTGCCTTGGATTTAGCGGTTGCTCAAACAATGGGACAGCTGAGCCGTGAACCACAGCAGGGCAGAAGAGTGAAGCAGCCGTTCCTCACGTGCCCACAGGCTGCAGGGGCTGTGCTTGGTCCAGGTGCAGCACACACTGGGGCCCGAGCAATGAGGCGGCCTGGTAGAAGGCAGCAGGCCTGGGTCTGAGCCCCGGCTCCACCCCTGCCCAGCCGGGCAAGTCATTGAACCTTGCTGGGCCCTATGTTCTCCAGGGACCCAACATGGCTTCCACCCGCCCCTCTGCTCGCTTTTGTTCTGGGGACTCCATGCCTGGGGTTAGTTCACGTGGTTGGGGTGAAATGCTCTGCATGCATGGCTCTTGGGGTGAGCACAAGGCTCAGACCTGCCCAATCCACACAGCCCTCTACCCTGGTCACCGCGATTGGCATAGGCATAAGCATCTGTCCTAGGAGAACAGACAAAACGTAGGAATTCTGGGAAAACCAGTGTGCCACTCGGGCAGGACTGCTGAGAAGACAGAAGGCCAGCCGGCAGCTGTGAGGAACCCCGTGCTGCGAGGCCACTGCAGGCGTAAGACCGCGAGAGCTGTCAATGCAGAATACCGGGGCTGAGGCCAGAGAAGACTCCGTTGGGTCCCAGACGCAGTCGTCAGTACTATTTTCCAGAAGCATAAAATCTGGAATGAATTCCCTTTCCGGGTTAAGTCTAAGTGGGCTTCAGTATCTGCAAACCTTCTGAGTGACTGACAGACTCCGTCTGTGATGAGAATCAAAGAAAGCCTTCTCACGGCAAAGTTCTGCTTTGGGGAGCAAACACCTGCATGGAGAGCATGTGCTC
Organism: Capromys pilorides; assembly: GCA_004027915.1. Classification (NCBI taxonomy): domain Eukaryota; kingdom Metazoa; phylum Chordata; class Mammalia; order Rodentia; family Capromyidae; genus Capromys; species Capromys pilorides. The sequence continues at coordinate 48,353 of PVKN010000482.1, read as the reverse complement.
GAGTCTGTTCCTAAAGTAGTTATCAGGTATTAACACTGCAAGGGGAAGGAAGGGCCCTGGCAGCACCGCCGCCCCGCCCCCCAACGCTGTCCCTGGCTGCTCTGGTGGGGGCGCCGTGCACCTGCTTGGGGGGCTTGTGCCGGTTGTACTCCTCCCCCCAGAGCTTGGCCTCCATCTGCAGGCGCACATCCTCGAAGTACACGTTCCTGTCCACCGTCTCGATGTAGCGCTTTGCCACGTAGTTGGAGGCCCCCTTCCACTGCTGGGCGTGCAGGAAGTTGGAGAGCTTCTTTCTGGGGGGAGAGCCGGGAGGGGCCTGATGGACACTGGGGTTCCCAGGGGACGCAGCGCTGTCCTCAGGACAGCAGGGCCTACCTGACTGGGTCGGAGGCAGGGATAGAACGCAGATGGGGACGGGGGGAGGCATCCCCACACCCTGCACCCTTGCAAGAGCTAGAACGGGGGCTCCTGTCATTTACAGACCTCCAGCCCCTGTTCCCTTGACAACCCCCTGCCCCTCAGCCCCAAACTTGAAAGATTACTGGGGACTCCGTTTCTCCAGGGTCCATCCCCACAGCCCAGTGTGCAGTCCTAGCTGGAGATGAATGAGGGCTACGAGGAGGCAGAAGCCATCCCTTGGCTGACCCCAAACCTGCAGCCGGGACCTTAGCACCCTTGGGGTTACTTACGTCCGGAAGCACTCCCTCATGGCTCCACGGCCAAAGGGCTGAAAGACACCAGGGAGGCAGAGAGGGTCAGCCCCGCCGGCCCTGCCCAGAAACAGCCTCGAGACTTCTGGCTGTGGCACCGCATACCCTGCGCCTGGCCCCCCTCCTGCTCCCAGCACCAAAGCACGGAAGGCCTTAAGCCAAACGCTGCCCCAGTGCTGTCAAGAATATGAGACAAAGCCAGAGCTGTGGTCCCAGCTACACAGGACGCTGAGGCAGGAAGTTTGCTTGGGACAGGGTTGTGAGCAAGGCAGCGACACCCTGTCTGCTATGGCTTGCTTCCCCACTTCCTTCTTCACCCCCTGCCCTCCTTCCCACCATCTCTTTTTTTTTTTTGGCCAAGCAGGCATTTGTGCTACAGAGCTATCTCCCCGGCCCCACCCACCATCTCTGTCTTTTTTGGTGTTGGGCACTGAGCTATATCCCCAACTGTTTAAAAAAAACATATTTTTTTTTAAGATAGGGTCATATATAGTGTGAGATGGCCTTAAACTCCTGGCAATCCTCCTGCCTCAGCCTCCCTAGTGCTGGGATTACAGGCACACACTACCATGCCTAGCATGAATTTAATTCTTTTCACTATTGTGGCTGCAAGCCAAATTGGACAAGAACCGAATCAAATTCAGTGGTTAGGTTCAATATTGACCTTATAGTGAAACTTGTTTCCATTCTTTCAGTTTGCAACCAGAATTGTGGAAAGAATTAAGTTCATGAAGCAAGGTTACCACTGTACATGCATTATACCTCAACAATGCTATCATAAAACATACAGTACATAAGCAATAGCACAAGGAAACCCCGAAGTTAAAAGTAAAGCAGAGGAGGAAAGGGCCCAGGGGCTGAAGTTGGTTTTGGGGCAGCCCCATTCAGCCCAGTGTGACCCAGCTGTGGCCTGCTCACCTGAGACGCCATCTTGATCAGAACTTCATCCTCCTGCCACTCCTCGGTGACAGCGTTGTACCTGCAGAGACCAGAGCCCACCCTAAGGTACAGCCTCACAATGTGGCCCCACCCCCACTGGCCAGAGGTGAAGACCTTGGGCCTCCAGACCTGGGCCACAGTGGACCCCGACCTGGGCCTCCGGGCAGGTGCGACAGATGTTCTCCTTCCTTCTCGGGCCACTCCCTTGCCACACTACCTCCTTCCCTGCCTCAGTCCAGGTGTCCTCATTTTGTCCCCTCCCCCACACAGGCTTCTGCCCCAATTTCTTTCTTGTTCTGCATGTGGCTCCCATGGCTCTCTCTCTGTGGCTCCACAATGAAGATGCTCACTGTGTCACGTGTCACAGGGCCCCGCGTGTGAAGACACACACACCCTGACTCAGCGGCTGAGCACACGAATGTCCTCACTAGAGTTTGTGTGTGTGGAACCAACAGCACACTCAGCTAGGAGGTGGCAGACCACGTCCCAAGAGCTAAGAGCTCTCCCCATGCAGGCAGAGGCAGGGGTGGACCCGGCCTCGGAGCCTAACCAGGAAAGGGTCTGCTGCGTGTACACCTAAGGCAGCGAGAGAAGAACGGGTTCTAGAGAGAGCCAGAGAGGGTTCTGGAACATCTCCATCTCATTGCTCAGGAATCCTCTCTTCCTGGCTGGTGTTTGAACGGGTTGGCCTGGTAGCTCCTCGGCTCAGCGGGTCACTAACATCTAAAACCTCCCGCGGGCTGAGGCATTCCCCTCTCTGGCCAGAGGCTTCCCCTGGCCCACTTTGCAGCTGAGGCAGACTCCAGAACATTCCCAGGCCCACGAGCAGGTTTCTCAGTGCCTGAAACCTCTGCAAGATAAAACATGCCAAGACCTGGCAGGAAGCCTCTCTGCTTAGAGAAAAGAGGGCTTCTCCCAGCTCCAAGCTCCCCGCCGCCAGTGCCACCAGCCGGGGGCAGGTGTTGAGAGCCACAAGTGACAGCAGGGCTTTTTTCTATTGTTATTACTCTAGGCGGAGATGAAGGTTATGGAGACAATTCTTCACCTCTGCCCAGAGAGGCCGGGGTGGAAGAACACTGCCTTGGGAGAGTGCTGCGGCCTGGCCTCCCACGGCTGCTCACAAAGGGGCCCAAAGTTCTCTGATGCTCATTACCTGCCGGCTGCTTAAGCAGATCGCTTCATTCAATCTTCCCAGGGGCCCTGAGGCTGCTATAGCTATTAGCCCCATTCTCCCCAGGGAAAACCAGCACTCAATATCCTGCCTGAGAGTCAGGATTCAATCACAGGGTGGTTTAAACTAGAAGCTTGCTCTCAGCCAGCCTGGGCATAACCCACGGGTCCCGGAAATCTGTTCCCAATACTGTAACAGGCTAAAACTACGGGCACAGAGAAAGAAGTCTCCACCCCAGAAACCTCACATTCCGGTCATCACCTCACACGGCCTCTGGGGGTCACCAGCCAGGGCACGGGGCAGCCGGCCACTTCACTCAGAGAATACCGACTGGCCTCATCGCAGACCCCTGAGAGCTCCGCACTAGGAAGAACAGGCCAAGCCCCTGCACTCTGCCCTTAGTCTGGGGGTCCTGGGGGGTCCCAGGAGACTCTGTGTCCTAGCCTGGAAGCTGTACATCATCAGGCAGCAACCAGGCATGCCCTCTTAGGAGCAAAGGAGCTCAGCCTCCACCTGACCTGGCTGGAATCCCCACAGTTCTGACCCCACCTGCTGGTCACAGGCGCTCAGAGGGAGCCCCTAGCAGTGAGCAGGCTCTGAAGCTTTTCCTCCTGGGGGGAGCAGAAGCACACTGCAGAAAAGGGGAGAGGGCAGAATGCACCTGGCAGCTCCCCCTGTGCTAAGCGGGGCCACGGAACTCTACAGATCTCACCAGCAAAATGCACACAAAGCTGACGCCACCCCTTGGGCTGGGGACGGAAGGGCCCCTGGGCTGCCTCAATGCCGTCTCTCCCTTCGGCAGCAGTGGTGCAGTCGTGGATCTATGGTGCGGAACGAGCCTGGGTGGCCAGGCTGCCCTGCAGAGCTGTTCAGCTCGCACCCGACTCCAAACGCCAGGAACAGACTTGCGGCACAGGTCCCGGGCTAGCTGCTACTGTGACGTGGCTCCACCTAACCCAGCTGGTGTGCACCTTGCAGGACCACTACTGGGGCACACAGGTGATGGAGTGCCAGAGCATGCACAAACACTGAGACACTGCGTGATGCGTTACAGGATCCTTCTCCAAGAGGCTCCGGCCCAGAAGCGTTCCCGGTGTCAGGAAGCACTACCTGCCCAGCCGCCACTATCCTAGCTCCCCTACTCAAAAATCCAAAGCATTCTAAACTTGAGAGTAAGGTCCTCGGATTGAGGATGCCTGGCTGTGTTACTCCCTTCTCTCGATCCAGAGTTACTTGGGCCCCTTCAGCTCTGAGCATAGACAGGTGCCACGCCCTGCCAGGCCTCCTCAAAGCCCCCGGCCAACCCGCTGACCTGTGGCGAGTGGCGTGTTCTGTGGCAACGTCCTCCAGGTGGAACTCAGCCCAGGGGTCGGGCATGTGCTTGGCCTTCTCAATCGCATGCTTCCAGGCCTCCTGCAGAAGGGAAAGAGAGCATGAGACCCCAAGGAGGAGCAGCCCAGCCTTCTCTTACCCTGCGCTTTACCCTGAGGGAGCTGAAGGAGAAGAGAGTTCCTGTATACCAGCCTTTCAGGAGCAGTCCCCAGGAGACACTGTGTGCTCCTGGGCACACAGCCTTCTCGCGGGAAAAAGATGCATCCTGGTTACACACCACTTCACTTGTAGCCAAGGAGAATGAACACAGCACCTGGAGCTCGGGCACTCAGTGCAGAGCACTTTCCTAGCACACGCCAGACCTCGTGTCCCATCCTTTGCAAGGCAACCAGAAAGTGGGGGGAGGGGGGGAAGGGAGGGGGAGGGGAGGGGGGGAGGGGAGGGGATACTCAGGAGCTGACCAGGATTGGCTGGGGTCTGGACCTGCTGTGACATTCACAGCTTTAGGGGAGGGAGACCAGCACCCTGGCTCCTAGGCCTCCACTGCACTAGGACAGCGACAGCGACAAGGCCTGCATCAGGGACCTGTCTCAGGCTTTGGATTTGGCAGCCGCAAGAGCCATGGGCCAGCTAAACTGCCTCCTTACAAAGGACCTAACTTTGGTTGATATACAACAGAAAACAGGCCAAGCCTTAGTTAAATCCCATTTTGTTTTGGTTTTTTGTAACTGGAAATCAAACTCAGAGCCTTGCACCTGCCAGGCTGACACTCATGCTGCTGAGCTCCACCCCCAGCCCTCTGGGTTCAGTCTTGAAGACCAAAGAAAACCAAACACAGGCAACAGAAATCCAAGCCCACTTTATTGCTTTTGTGATAGCAAAGTAGACTCCTTCCTGTCCTTTCAAAATCAAATCCCACATCCAGAAAGAAAAGAGACAGACAGACAGACAGACAGACAGACAGACACACACACACACACACACACACACACAGACAGACAGACAGACACACACACACACACACACACACACACACACACGTGTGTCCCCGAGCTCCTAGCTGGGCCTTTCTAATCTCTGTGAAGTCCACAGCCTTCTTTCAGTAGAATCTGGAAGCTAATTTAGGCTTACTGCAAAAACTTGAAAACTCAGATGTCCGCCTGCCCTGCGTCGTCCACCCAGAGGAACCAGGGTCTGAAGCATTTCCCAGGGTCGTAATCACACAGTAAATATAACTTACACCCTGGAGAGCGGTTCCACGGGATTTCATGCTTTATTTAGGGGTTCTGATTTATTTTTCTGACTCCAGAAAGATGATATGCACAGCATAAAAGCTGCCAGCTGTACAGAATCCTGAATTAGAACATGGAAACCTTCATGACTGGCTCCGAAAACCACTACCTGGTGGAGCCACCGCTGCCCGTTTACTGCTGCCTGTAACTTAGTGCTTGTTCCAGAGCCACGAGGCTACGGCACCTCTGTTCTGCGTCTCACTGCTCCCGCTTCCTGTAGGATCGAGGACAGCTTTCACGCGTCCAGCCTGCCCGGCTAATGTCACTTCCTTTCTAGGGCTCTAGGATATGTGATCATACTCACGTCCCCTAAGGTATTTGTCTAACATCCAATTGATGGCTACCTGGATTCTCCTCAAGGAGTCATGGTACCAACAACGCTGAGGAGCATCTTGGTATCTAAATCTGCTCATCAGATCTCAGTGACCCAGCTCTCTACGGTATCTGGGTCACGCGTCAGATCCAGTGCCTGGACACGTAGCTCAGTAGTGGCCTAGCAGGGGCAAGGCATTAGGTTCAATCCCTAGCTCTACCAAAGAGAAAAGGAGGAAAGCAGGGAGGGATGTTAGGAGGAAGGGAGAGAGAAGGAAGGAAGCATGCAAGCCAAGCTAGACAGCTGGAAATTATCTGGTTCCTCTTCAAAAATATTTTTGTAAAGAATAAACGAGTCACCTCCATTTGCATGTGTTCATGCGTGCTAATTACTGGGACTCGAGCCCACGGTACTTTGCCACTGAGACACAGTCCCAGGCTTTTGTTTTTATTTAGGGTTTTTGCTAAGTTGCCAGGCAGGCAAGACTTTAACTTGTGATCTGACTGCCTCAGTCTCTGAAAGTGCTGGGATTACAGGTGTGCACATCACCTGGCTTGTTTTTGAACCCACACATCCTATCAAGTAACTGTAAAACTCGAGCTGTCTGCAGCCCTTCTTAGCAGGCAGAGCCCACTGCAAGAGTTTATCACAACCGCCTCAGCTGTTCACCTCCTCACCACCATTAGACTTCGAACTTGCCACAGCTTTTTCAGTTAAGAGTGACCTGGGTATGTTCACATCTAAAATAGTTTCTGAATTTTGGTCCCTGCACTTTAAAACCGTGCCACAGTCACCGCTCACGTTCCAGCTGGAAGGGGACAGCCTGACGCCTCCTACCTGTCAGCCTGAGAAACAGCAGGCTGCCCTGGACCAGCGCAGTCTGCACAGCCCGAACTCTGTGGAAGTGTACAGCTCCTGTGCCTCCAGCAGCGACTCCCGGCCACTGCCTAGGCCAGCAGCAGGGGCTGTGCCCACTTGGTGAGGGTCATCACCAGAAATCCCCTCCCAGCCTCACCCGTTGGCAGCAACCAAAAACTGTGAAGGTAGCAGCGCGCGGTGGCGCACGCCTGTAATCCCAGCACTTGGGAGGCTGAAGCAGGAGGACCGATGTGAGTTCGAGCCCAGCCTGGGCTACAAAAGTGAGCTCAAGGGGCTGGGGAGATAGCTACATGGCACAAGAAGTGCAAGGTTATAAGTTCAAATTTCGGTTCCGGAAAAAAAAGTGAGCTCAAGGCCAGCCTGACCTGTATGGTGAGACCCTGTCTCAAAAAGACAAAAAAAAAAAAAAAGAAAAAAAAAAAAAAAATGGAAGGAAGAAAGTATGTCATAAATAGGGATTCATGGCTTTTCATGAGGCCAACATCACCTTCTTCCAAACCCAGAAAAGATTCATGTTACATTCACTAGAAACTGGCAAATTACCTGGGTGAGGTGCTGTACGCCTATGATCCCAGTACTCGGGAGGCTGAGGCAGGAGGATCCCAAGGCCAGCCTGGGCTACACAGTGAGCTCAAGGCCAGCCAGACCCGTGCAGTGTGACCCTGTCTCAATCCGCCCCCAAACTAAAACAGCAAGTTTCTCTGTATCCATCTATCTCGTTGGTAGAGCAGGACACTAACTAGGCTTTTCACCCTGAGTTACAGCCCCAGTCTTTCCTTATTTTTTATTTTGAAATCGGATCTTGCACAGTCACTAAGTTGCAGTGGTTGCAAGCCCTACCGGCAGGCAACGCAGCCACTCCCAGCCCCTGGTCAGGTGAGCTGGCTACAGACCACGCATAGAGCCACTTCACAAGGTGCCACTCAAGTGGCTTCTCAGACTCGTTTGGGAGACAAGGATAAGTTTCACAACAATGCAAACATGAAGACATGAGGAGTCAGGGGAGAGAAACCCAAGGGTCAGTCTCATGGATTCTCTAGAGATGTGTGTGCACAGACACGCATATGCACGCCTATGCACATGTAAATGCATAAAGAGTGCTCCTAAAAGGGTCTCATCCATTGGACACAACACGGTTATCCAGAAACAGACAGCTACGAGCTCCACCACCGGGACTCTGCTGTATCCATACAGCTGCGTGCTTTGCAACGGGAACGTATTCAGACGCCGCTGTATGTGCAAAGACAAGGCAATAATAAAAAGCACTGAGTTAGTTTTTCTGGGGTTTTTTTTGGTGGCTGTGTGTGAGGGTCATACCAGGAATTGAGCCCAGGAAACACTCAGCTGCATCGGCGAAGCCTTTTTTGTTTTTTATTTTCAGATAGGTTCTCCGGAGTTGCCCTGTTGGGACTCACACTTGGGAGCCTCCTGCCTCAAATTCCAGGGCAGCTGGGGTTACAGGTGTTCACTGCTTCATTAAGAGCCACTTCAACAACTCTTCAGAGAGCTGGGTGTGGTGGCGCATACCTGTAGTCCTAGCACTTGAGAGGCTAAGGCAGGAGAATAGGTGCGAGTTTGACCAGCCTGGGCTACAAAAGTGAGCTCAAGGCCAGCTTGAACTGCATAGTGAGATCCTGTCTCAAAAAGGCAAAAAGACAAAAAAAAAAAAAAAAAAAAAAAACCTTCAGGCTCCAGCAGCTCTAATATTCTCCACTTCTAAAGATTCTAGAACTCAATTACTGAGTGAGCTAATTCATCTTACAGTAATAGAGGACAGAAGATTTTTTCATGAAAAGGAAAACACACACCTGGCTACAACATAGAAAGGCTTTGGTTCTTCAAAGCCTGAGAATACAGCACAAAATAAATAAAATTGTAGTAATAACAGAAACAGTAACGTACTTCGAGGAGCAGGTATCGCGTGTTTGTTTGCCGCCACTTCCACCTCCCCTGCCCCCCCACCCCCACCCCAGCACCAGGGCCTCCAGGTCTTGCCTGAGGAAGCACCCAGGCTCAGCGAGTTCTCTGGAAACATCACTGTACGTGCAGCGTGTGGATGCCATAGAAGGCCTCTGCGTCCCATCGGCACCGCTGCAGATGCCCAGCAAAGCAGCTCTGAGTCAGCCTGGCTCTCCCTTCCTGGAGGACAGAAAAGGGAAATGCTGCCAAGCTCCGGCTGGGCGGAGGCGGGGAGAGCGTGCGCCTTGTGCTGTGCAGTGTGTGCTGTGAGGCCCTGCATACACACCAGCGCTGCAGCGGCGACAAGGGCCGCCCAGTGCTCCACAGGGGCCGCACCTGAAGAGACTGAGACGCAGCCACACCACGGAGACACTGGGAATTAGGGCATTAAGAAAATCCACACAGTCTTTAGTAAGTAGGAGAGTTATAATCTACCGCTGGCCAAGAAAGGCCTAGTTACTGCTGGGGATACAGCTCAGCAGTACAGCACCTCCCTGGCAAGCACAAGGTCCTGAGTTCAAGGCCTAGTACAAGAAAGAAAAAAAGAAAAGCCTGGTCACCAAGAACCATGCCTGGCAGGACCCTGTAACAGCCACACAAGCCCCTCTTTACTCATTCTGTAGGTGCCCTGAAATCAGAAGTCCAAAACAGCGATTTCTGGGCATTTTCAATGTTTTTTGCAAGGCACCTGGATGTCTATGATTAACAGAGGAAAACAAGTATAGAAGAAACTAAACTAACAATCCTAAGAAGTCCTGGAGCAAAGAGCTCTCCCCTGCGCAGCGGCATTCAGAGCCCTGGCAAGGGAGAGGATGGCAAGGACAACAACCGCAGCAGTCGTGTCCCAGGGTGACAGGGGGCCCGGCCTCCTGGGAACTCCAGGCACATGCCATCCCACCCCGCTCCTCTGGGCAACCTGGGAGGGCCCCCAGGCCGGAGCCCCAGCCCAGGGCTTCAGGTGGGGCACTCCAGACCCGGGAAGCTAGGGAATTTTTGCCAGGAAAGACAGAACTCAGACAGGCCCAGGACTCAGGCCCAAGCCTGCCACGCCCTGGGTGCCTGCTCTTCACAAAAAGCAGAAGGGGCTGAACAGAGTTTGGACGCAACCCAACCCCTCAGCATCTATGCAACAGAAACGAAAACACAACAGCAGCGTCACTCACAACAACTCAAACAGTGGGAGCAACCCAAATGCCCGTCACGCACGGATTTAAAGAATATGATGTATTAGCCCGAGGATACGGCTCAGTGATAGAACTGCTTAAGGCCGAGCACCTGTCAGGTCCTGGGTTTAACCCCTACCTACCCTGGGGAGGAAAAAAGAGAGATCCACACAGTGGAATAATATCGAGCAATTAAAAAAAAAAATGAGGCAGTGACACAGGTTCTAACAAGTACAAAGTCTTGGGCCGGAGACGGCATTGCACCCTTGTAATCCCAGCAGCCGGGAAGCCTAGGGACCAAAGGCCAGAGGACCCCAAGTGCAAGTCCCACTTGGGGGACTTAGTGAAATCCTGCCTGAAAAAATAAAAAAGCCTGGGAATGTAGCTCAGTGTGAAGGCTCCGGGTTCAATGCCCAGCACTGCCAATAAATACAGAGACAGACGGACACGAAAACGTCATGCCAAGAAGCTGGATGCAGAAGGTCACATAATAGGTGACTCTAGCCATGAAACGTCCAGAAGAAACAGATCCGGAGAGACAGAAAACAGACTAGAAGTCACCCAGGCTGGGGGACATGAAGGCATTTAGGGGCTGGTGGCAAAGGGTTATAGTTTCTTCCTCAGGGTTAAAAAATGCTTTAAAAATAGCTGTGCTGGACCGGGGAGATAGCTCAGTGGCACAAGTGCCTGCCTGGCAAGTACAAGGTCCTGAGCTTGATCCCTGGTACCACAATCGATCAATCAATAAATAAATAAATGGATAAAAAACAGCTGTGGTGATTAATGCAAACTTTTCTGAATATACTCAAAACCACTGAGTGCACATTTTAAATTTGTAAGTTGTATGGTTGGTGAATTATATTTCAATAAAAAGGCGACTTGGTTAGTAAGCATCCCGCACATTGCCCCAAAGGATGGTGGCGCTGTGACACCTGCACAGCCCTTGGGGACAGCCAGCGGGCCTCTGTCCTGGTTCATATCTGCCATCTCCTCAAAGCCTCGTGAGCTCACAGCAGGGGCTTTCGGAAGGTGACTGGCCCACAAGGGTGAGACAGCCATCAGTGGGTCCAGGGAGGGGTCCTGTGATGCTGGAGGTGGGGCCCGGCTGGAGGGGTGGGGCCCAAGGTGTGGTCTGGAAGGGTGGCTCCCTCCGGCCCCCTCAGCTCCTCATGGCCTCCTGCTGCCCCGCCCTGAGCAATGCTCCTACGCTGCTGGCCCCCTGAGGACTGGAGCCTCTACACCGGGAGCCAAAGTAAATCCTTCTTCATGCCACCAGTGGGTGTCAGCCTCGTTTCTCAGCGACCAGAAAGTAACTAAAACAAAAGCTGTTTGAACTCAGGATGCCTAAGATTTACTTTTTACCTCTGCCTTCCCAGAACACAAAAATATTAACCTCCTGTGGGCTACTTCCTGGGGCGCTGATCCGGGCTGGGCAGAGGCATTGGGCAGAGCCTGGGGCCCAGGCAGCACCAGTTCCCACCCCGTGAGTCATGAGACGCTGCTCCTTGGCCTCTTTCCTGGGGGACCAGTGTGCTCTCATGAGCTGTCAGAGCTGCTGGGGTAAAAGCCCAACTACCACTAAAGTCGTCCACGGGGCGTGGTGGCTGCGGGGGGGCCTGGGCTGGGGCCAAAGCAGAGCCCAGCTGAGTGTAGACTCAGAGGTTCCCACACGAGGCACAGGCAGCACAAGGAGGCTCTGGTTCTGCTGAACTCCTGTGCAGCCGCTAATAACAAAACCACCAGCACTAGGGAGGCCTGGGCTCTGCCCCTAACACTGAAAAGCCCAAACAAACAATAAAAACAAAGAACAAAACAACTACAACATCAGCGAGGGATATACTGCGGGCCCAGCAGCTCAAGGTCACCTTAGTTGGGCTCCTCAGACAGGAGGATAAAAACTCAAGCCTACCCTGGACATCTGAAGGGGACGCTGTCTTAAAATTCTAAAAAGTGTTTTTTTTTTTTTTTTTATTATAAAATTTAAAAAGTAGGGCTGGTACGATAGCTCAGTGGACTAAGCGCCTGCTTCAGCAAGCATAGGGACCAGGGTCTGATCCTTGGTTGCACCAGCCCTGCCCCCAGGAGCACTAAGCTGGCCTCCAAGACTGGATGCAGTGGTGCACACCTGTAATCCCAGCACCAGAAAGGCTAAAAACAGGAGGATCACTATGAGCCCAAGCGGTGTAGTGAGACCCTGTACCAAATACATCAAAAAAAATTAAAAAGGACCTGAGGATTTAGCATAGTGCAAAAGCCCCCAAAACTACTACCGCTACTATTGCTAACAATAATAATAATAATAATAATAATAATAGTAATAATAATAAATCTTAGAAGACGGAGAAAAACAAAAACCAAATCAGAGGGCCGGCAAGATGGTTCAGCGGTCTAAAGCGCTTGCCTAGGAAAGCTCAGACAACTGCAGGGACCACAGTTCGATCCCTGGCACCACAAGCTGCGCCAGACCCACTTCCAGGGCAGGCTGAGCCGGCCATAATTCAAGAAACCCAACTCAGAAGCAGTGGGGATGAAGCACAGAGCAAAGACTCTAGGCTCAGTCCCCAGCACTGGGGCAAGTCACCTAGGTCTGAGGCAAGCCTCTCCACCTCCTGGGGTGCCAGCAAGGTCCCCGAGCCTGGGCTTACCATGGGCAAAAAGTTGGCTGCCAGAGAGCTACAGTGGACACCAAGCTGCGACAAGAAAAGTATGGACAGCAGGCCTGCTGTATGTCACAGCCCGGCCAGCCACGTGTGTCACACTGGGGTTCTAGGTCACCTCGGCTCCCAAGAGCTCACACAGAAGGACAGCGACAACGTGCAGAACTGGGGGAGACATCTGGGCAAAAACCACAAGCAGGACGGGCACATGCCTGGCACGCAGGTGCGCAGAAGTCCTCCTGGAGGACGCGAGCAAGCGAGAGGCAGAGCGTCCCACTCCCAAGGCCTGGGGTCCTGCCGCCTCGTCCACGTATTGCTTACATGTTATAAAATACACATGCTGCTAAAATGTGCATATGTATTTATGTAGGGATACTTTACTGTGCTATTAGTAATCACAGAAAAAAATCCAAAATGTTCCTCGAAGGGCTAGAATACAGTCTAGCATGTGTGAGGCCCTGGGTTCAAACCCCAGCACTGCCCCGCCAACATAAGGTGAACCCCAAGATATTCTCTGAAGAGAACAAAACTGTAGGAATAAATGTCTGTATTTACTTAAAAATGAAAATTATATATGCATCCAAGCTACTAAATTGAGGATAACAATGTGTAATACAACAACCAGTTAAATATCTCTCATCTTGTTCTTTTAAATATACACTGTCTTTAATCTCTTATCCATTATCATTATACTTCACTTATTTTTATGTATTTAGGACAGGGTCTCACTACACAGATCGGCTCATAGTGATCCTCCTGTTTGCAGCCTCCCAAGCGCTGGGATTATGGATGCACGCCACCATGCCCAGTCTCAGTTTGTACCCCGGGGGCAAGGCAGGGACAGCATGGCATGCCGAGGATAGAGCCCTGGTCCCTTTAATCTGCTGAGCTATCAGGCTGGCCCTTATTACACACTCTTTAAAATCAATTTAAAAATAAAAAGTAAAAAGCAAAAACATTAAGGTTTATGAAAGGAGGAGTGAATGTTTAATTGGCCAGTCTTGCATATCTACATCTGGCAGTCTGAACAACAAATGTGATGATGGTGATACATAATATAACAAACACTGTTAATATTCCATTCTTCTGGGCCGGCGAGATGGTTCAGAGGTCTAAAGCACCTGCTTAGAAAAGCTTAGGCAATCACAGGGACCGAGGTTCGATCCTCGGCACCACATGCTGCGCCAGCTCCACCCCTAGAGCAGGATGAGCCAGCCATAATAGATAGATAGATATAGACGTGTACATATATACATATATATATATATACACACACATATATAAAATTCCACTCTTCCGAAATTCTGTACGATTTGTACGCCTATATTACTTTGTTTCTGTCTTTATTCTTATTGTTTATTCTAGTTTTTGTTTTTCTTCCTTAAAATAAAAAATTTAAATTAAAAAAGAGAAAACAATATATGCACCTGCATTTATTCTAGAAAATGTAGACATGACAGAGAAGTAGAAAAGGAATAGCAACTCCTGACCCTATCCAAAGGCACCCCCTGGGCTTCCTCCCTGGCTGCTGATGGGGAGAGAGAGAGAGAGAGAGAGAGAGAGAGAGAGAGAGAGAGAGAGAGACAGACACACACAGACAGAGAGAGAGACAGAGAGACAGAGAGCATGCAGCACTCACACTCAACAGCCTATTTTCTACATCTAACTCCAGGCCAGCACACTTTTTCCCACGCTGTGACAGCATCCCTTGGCTGCCTACCTGGTTCCTCCAGAGAAGGTGGCCCTGGCCCTATTCCTTCGCGTCCCCAGGGGAGCCGGGCCTTGGCAGAGCCTGCCCTTTCGCAATACACTCCCCATACCTGCTAGGGCAGTGGTTCCTGGAGGTCCACCAGGGGCCTTAGAGGTAAACAGCCCAGGTTACTGTGTCAACACTAAAGACATACACCACGCTTTAGGTTTTGTTGAGTGCCCCAGGGAGAGAGGTTTAGAGACTGAGCTGCGGCCTTCCTCTGGAGTCACCAGTGGCCAAGGTGACTCGGCAGGGCCATGGGCAATGGAGAGCTACTAGCATCCACTTAAGGTCCCCTAGGAGCAGCAGGGCCCTCACACAGCCCCCGGGGCCCCTGGCCACGCAGAGATACTTGGGAGACACATGGAGGAGGACTGCCCGAGCCTGGGAGCGCGGAGGGGACCAAGGCAGCAGCCGGAAGCCGATCCAGGCAGAGGGTGAGAAGGGAAGCCCATCTTGGGGCTTAAGGGTGCAGGGGCAAGTGGAGCCAGAGGCGGCCCCAGTCTCGGCCACATTTTCAGCTTGGCCTTGTGGAAGCCACGGGGTGGAGAGAGGCTAGTTTATGTTGTTGGGGGATAGGACGTTACCTACTGATTTTGCTTTATTCTTCCTCTTTCAAAGCACTGCTTTTCTGGGCCTCACAATGCACACATGTAGCTTTACATTTTTAAGTGTTTACATCCTATATATGGTAACCAAAGTCATTCTTTTTGATTTCTTTTTTGGTACCGGGGATCAAACTTGGGACCTTGAGCTTGCCGGGCTTACACCATTGAGCTGTCTCCCTGGCCCCAAAGTCACTCCTAATGCTGCCTCTCCCAAGTCACCACAATGAGTGGACGCAAATTCCTCCTTCAAACAATTTTTGCTGCACACATGCTAACATTTGCGCATACATGTTTAAATAAAACTGGGCACCCTATTCCCTCTTGCGGCTCATGTACCAGCATATTCTGAAGAGAAGCCAAAGGGCGGGGGTAGGGCTCGGGGTGGGAGCAAGGGCCTAGCTTGGCATGATCCCCAGTGCTGACACAAAATAAATGTTTTCAAAAATTCTTTTAAAATAGCTAATATCTTTGGTCTTTATGGATCTGCTCTGTGCCAAGGGATTTTTATGGGGTTCTTTCTACTACACATATACGATTTTCTTTTCTCTCCTCTTCCCCTCCCCTTTTTTTCAGTTAGTGGTGCTGGGGGACAAACATCAGGCCTCACCCTTCACCCAGCCACATCCCAGGACTCGGAAGGATTTATGGGTACTGCTTCTACCTCCAATCACACAGAAGCGTGGCTGATCGCAGAAGCAGGCCACTGGTGAGGAACCTCTGAGCTATTTGAACACAAGCTTCTCACACTGTGCTCCTGGGGTGGGGAAGTCCTAAGCACCCCAGGATAGGAAAACAGGCTCCCTTCAGCCGCCCTGTGGGGGTGCACCCCCAGAGGAGACCCCAGGGCTATTTCTGGAGCTGCCTGCTGGAGAGTCACTTATCCTAGAACTCTGGCCTTGAAAGAAAAAAATTACCCAACTGTCTCCAAGAACTAGGGCTATTTTAAAAACGGATTAATTCTAAAGTTATAGAAAAACGTTTTCACTTCAAATTGTGAAGCGGTAATGTGCATTTGGCTTACGATACTAATAGATACTTACTGTTTTTAAAGACTGAAGGTGAATAATAGTGTTGCATTTTAAAATTCTGCCCTCACTAGTAACTACACAAAACCTAGTAATGCTCACCTTTCCCTCTGTTTTATGCAGCTCTGCCATGATGTGAACATGAATTTCTCATAAAATAAATAGCTCCTTCCTCTATCCAGAAGAATCCAGAAGGCCAGGAAGAGCCACAATCTAGATCCTGCCCTGTACGCACACACACAAGGGTAACATTAAGATAGTCAACAAAACTGGATACAGGTTGAAGACTGTAGGAGACTCAAGCTGGAGCCCTTCAGGAATTTTTACGAGTCTGTGGAAAAGGGGCTTCCCCATGTGTCTGTATGTGCACGGGTGCTGGAGGTGGGACACAGCGCCTCCCACAGGCCAGGCCAAGTCTGTCTCTGAGCTACATTCCCAGCTGGGGCAAAGTCCTTCAAAATCATTGATTGGCTGGGGATATAGCTCAGGGGCATAGCACCTGCCTGGCAAGCCCAAGGTCGTGAGTTTGATTCCTGGTAACCCCCGCCCCCACCACCCCCAAAAAACCACGTTAATTTTCACATCTAATGAGAAACTGTTAGGTCTTGGCTGGGATGTGGGGACAGAAAGAGAAGTGACATTCATTAAGCAGCTCCACAGTGCAACTCATACCCACTGATTCCAAGACAATGAATAGTAAGATTGAGTCTGCTCTCCCACCTGACCACACAGGCGGCTGTAATGTTACGTGAGATCAAGCTCCTGTGCTCCTAAAACATAAAACTACCTAAGGAACAAGGAGGTTTTTGTTTTTTGAGACAGGGTTCTTACTATACAGTTCAGGCTGACCCTGAGCTCACTATGTGGCCCAGGCTGGCCTGGAACTCAGTAATTCTCCTGCCTCAGCCACCTGAGTGCTGGGGTTGTAGGCCTGCACCACCACTTCCAGCTTAAGTAGCTACTTTATACTTTTTCCTTTGCATTAGTGTCTACTGGCTAAGTCAAGAGACTCTTAAGTTTGTAGACAATTCACAGGGTGGTGACAGGCACATAATGGGCAATAAATAACGCAGGGTGACTCACTGATTCAATACCTACTAAATTGTTTTCAATAAAAGGCTGTGGCATAATAATTTAAAAAAAGAATAACCTGGGCATGGTGGCACAGGCTTGTAACTCAGCACTCTGAGAGCCCGAGACTGAGGAGACTGCGTGTTCAAGTCCAACTTGGGTGACTTAGCAAGACCCTGCCTCAAAACAAGAAATCAAAGCAGAAGAGCTCAGACCACAGCTCAGTGAGAAGGCCTTGGGTTGAATCCTCTGTACCAGGGGGGAAAAGCAGCAACAGGTGTGTCGTAAAAAGCCACTCCAACACAGTCACATGTGGGGGATGGGTGCACACAGCAGCCCCGCCACCACGGTTCCGCTTTCTGTGGCTATCGTTATTTTCGGCAACCACTGAGAGTGAGACATTTGCAGAAAGCGACCTGGTGCACACCACTGTCTTACACGATCTTGTTATAATTACTCTTCTCTATCACTGTTTGTTGTTGTTGCAATCTCTTACTGCGCCTGCTCTGTAAGTTAGTTTTTATCATACACCTGAATGCACAGAAAACGCAATACACACAGGGTTAGGTACAGCTCAGTTTCCAGTGCCCTCAGAGGATCTTGGAATGCACCCCGGGATTAGTGTGTGTGCGCATCTGGAAGGACGATCTTGGTGCTTTCTATTCTGCTCTGTTCTAGTTCCTTTCTGTGAAGTGTTGGGATGCTGGCCATGAGCACTGGTCTGCTCACCACGCCTGTGCGTGCTTGCGTGTGTGTGCATGTGTGTGCATATGTGCAAGCATGTATGTGCGCATGTGTGTGCGCGCGTGCATATGTGCATGCGTGTGCGCGTGTATGTGCAAGTGCGTGCACACACGTGGACCCATGCCCAAGACACAAGGTCTTCACAACGCGCAGCGCTCTCTGATGCTGCTGTTCTGTTCTCTTCCCCTTCCTTTTCTGTTCTTCCCTGGGGTACTGCGGATTGAGCTTAGAGCCTTCACACTGAGCTACAGCCCAGTCTTTTTAAAATAAATAAATTTACTTACTTATTTGTTTACAGACAGGCTCTGGCTAAGTCTCTAAGTTGCCTAGGCTGGCCTTGGACTTGGGATCCTCCTGTTTCAGCCTCCCAGAGTGTGGGCCTTACAGGTGTGTGCCACAACACTCATCTCTCTTCTAGTTCTTAAAAAAAGAAAGAAAAAAAAAAGTTGGGCAAGATTCACTAAAATAGTTTTTAATATCTATTTTTAAAATACTCAGATAATAAAATGTATTTTAGCCAACAGAACTCTCCCAGCGTGCTGGGTGCACCCTCAGAGCCTGGGTGTGTGGCACTGGCCAAGGCCTGGAGACAAGAAGGGCCCGCCAGCGCTGGGCCACGGCGGAGCCACAAGGATTCACTCACCTTGTAGTGGAAGCAGCCAGCCGAGGTCCCGCTGGAGCCGCAGGGCTCACTCTTCACGAGGTGGCTGTAGTTGCTGACCTTGGAACTAATGTGCTGATGGCACCCTGGGTCGTCTGTGATGGAGCAGATAAAGTAGCCATCCTCTTCATCGCTGTCTGTGTCGCAGTGCCCATCGCAGCCACCCTGGGAGGACGGGCCACTGTCCACGCCTTCCAGGCGGAAGATGAGGTCCTCGTCAGCCATGCTCTGGGGATGGACCCCTTGGGCCCCAGCAGGAGCAGCGATGCAGCAGGGAAGGTCCTGCAAGGGAAGCCAGCAGAGGGTGAGTGCTCTTCCTGGGGGCACAGCTCCCGGGCGCCTGAACTGCCCGCAGGGGCAGCAGCCAGCGTCTGTGCCCTGAGAGACTGCACTGTCCTTGGGGAGGCACCCAAGATCACTGCAAAGTCCCAACTCACCAGTCCAGTCACCCCACTTCTAAGAATCCAGGCCTTGGAAAGGTTGGAGCCAGAGGTGCTGTAGCACCCAGTGAGCTTCTCAGAACACAAATCAGATCAAGGCACTCGCTTGATGCCCTGCAGCAACTTTCCCTGGGATTTGCAATAAAACCCAGATGCCTTCTTAAGGCCTCAGGACCAAAAGCCCCCTGCAGTCTCCTCCCAGCTGCTCTCCAGGTATGCGGCCCTTCTTGGTTCCACCACAGCCCCCACAGTTGTCCCTGCGCCTGGAACAGCCATTCTGCACAGCTCTCGGTCACGGCCAGGTTCCCAGCTCAGAAGTCACCTCTTTAGAGAAAGCTTCCCCAAAGCCTCAGGTGCACATCCGGCCACTCCCTCGGGCCCCCTTTCCTTTTCCTCACAGTCATTTCTGCACCCTGAAATCACCATGCTTATTGGCCACTGTCCACCTGTACCAACAGTGCCAAAGCATCCCTGGGACAGAGGAGCACCCAAGAGCATCCTGTGTAACACAGCGAGCGGTGGCAGCAGGACACTGACAGTTCCCAGTGTCTGTCACAGAAGCCATCACTTAGAGAACAGGCTCTCACTGCACACTGGGAAACACTTCGGGCTTATTATTATTATTATTATTATTATTATTTGTAAAAAAAAAAAGAGAGGGGAAAAAACCAACAACAACCTGGCAAAACCAAAGCAACAATGAAAGAATAAAAATGATGCAGAATTTCAAAGCAAGGTGCTAAGAGGCCAGGGAGATAGCTCAGCAGCATAAGCAGCTGCTTGGCAAGCACAAGGTCTGGAGTTCAATTACCGGTGCCAAAAAAAGAAAAGAATAAGGAGCCAGCAAATTGACAAGAGCTATCATAACACATCCTCACATCCTGTCACCTTCACAGCAGCTGCCCAGATCACCCAACATAGGCACTGGCGATCCATCAAGCAAGCATTAAGGGTTCCCACTGGGAAGAGAGGGTAAAGTTTAGATCCCTGCAGATGTGCAAAAGGAATCAGAAGACTGTCGGGAACAGCAAGGCGGAGGCTGGAGCTCTCGCGCTCTGGCCAACTGCACTCCAGCAAGGAGCCAGCGCAGCTGGTTCTCACGTTTAGGGGCAACTCGCTCTCCACAAAGGTGCTGAGGAAACTGAATGGGGAAGGAGGAATCTTCAGCGGCGCTGCCAGGGTAACTGGCTGTCCTCCCACTGCACGCTGAACCTAACTCAAGACAGATCAAGGACCTGAACAAGAGCTCGCGCTGTGCTCCAGGAGGACACAGGAGATGTCTTCTTGACTGACCTCCAGTGCTACTCAGTAGATACTCTGCACACGACGTCCACGCAGAAGCCTGTGCACGGGTGTCCACAGCCGCAGAATGCACGACAGGCAAAGGCGGAAACCACCCAAGAGTCCAGACAAATGGATTTTATTTTTTTTTAAATTTTATTTTAAAGAGTAAAAATAGCAGAAACACAAAGATAGGAAAACAGTAACAAGCAAGAATACATATAGTATGGGATTTTCAAAACAAGAAAAATTTAACAATGGTATTGCATATATTCATTATCAAATCTGTTTAGATGGATATAGATATGTAAGACTAGTCAAACAATTAAACATTAACACAATAAACCTTAGCTTTTTTTTTTTAACTCTTCCAAATACATTTTGTAGACAAATGGATTTTAGAAAGCAGCACAGTCATATAATAGAACGTTACTTACAAGTACATGTTCTTCCAAGGACTAGTACAAACTTCAATACTAATCAAATCAGAATAAACAGTCATCAAAAACTACTACTGCATAATGCAATTTTTAGGAAATGTCTCGAGAAGACTAGACTCTACAGAAACAGAAAACAAGTCCGAGAGGACCAGGCTGCAGCCTATGTAGACTGGACTTGTACTGATACTCCTGTTTTCAGCCTCCCAAGGGTTGAGATTACAGGTGCGTGCCACCATGTCCAGTCTCAACCCTGGCCGCTGCGCTCTGCCTAAGCAAGCGCTGTAGTCCACTGAGCTGTCGGGCCAGCTCCTAAAATGCACATTCTTAACTGGGTGGATTATACGACGTGTTCATTATATTTCAATAAAGTCAAAGTTTTTAAAAAGTCAAGAAAAAATGTTAAATTTAAAAAGCAAGTTGCAGGAGCCAGGGAGATAGCTCTATGGCACAAGTGCCTGCCTGGCAAGTGCAAGGTCGTGAGTTTGAACCCCGGACCTGCAAAATTAAATAAATAAATAAATAAAATAAAAAATAAAAAAAACAAGTTGCAGAAAATCCTATATACTGTGGTATGAAAAGAGAAAGGCCAATTTCTTTCTTTTTTAAAAAAATTATTTATTTATTTATTTATTTATTCATTCATTCATTCATTCATTCATTCATTCATGTTATGGCTGGCTCAGCCTGCCCTGGGGGTGGGGCTGGCACAGCATGTGGTGCCGGGGATTGAACCACTGTCCCTGCAGTTGCCTAAGTTTTTCTAAGCAGGCGCTTCAGACCGCTGAGCTATCTCACTGAGAAAGGCCTATTTCTTAAAAAGCACTGGAATTTCTGCAAAAGGACCTGGGCCTGCAGAAGCAAAGGAGGGAAGTGGGAAGCCAGGAATAAAGGGAACTTTTTAGAAGCCTGTGCACTTGCGCACAGCTCCATTTGCAAAGCTGGCCTGCTTTCAACACAATATAATAAATGTTAAATTAATCTGTTTTTTTTAAAAATTAAGGCTGAGGCAGGAGGATCACTTGAGCCCAGGAGTTGGGGTCTGCCTGGTGTCAGAGAGCGCTCATTGCATAAAAGAAAGCATTTTTACGTCCAGCCGGTACTTCTAGTTGTTCTCTACAGGTCTGTCTGCCAGCCTTCTGTTTACGGCTTTTGGTTTTCTTTCTGTTCTTTTTCTTCACACCCCACCCTCACGTTGCTTTCTCCACCCACCCACGTCAGTTTTGCTTCTTATCTTCCGAGCAAGGCAGAGCCACCTCACCCTGGCCAGCTCTTCCAGCCCTGCTGCCTCTGGCCCTGGGCAGGCCCTGGGCAGCCCCTGGCTGGATTCCCTGTTGACCAGGACAGTGTGCTGCTGGAGCTGCCAGGGCACGCCACCAGGTCATTGACATCAGGGTGCCACAGTGCTGTGGGAGGGGCTAAAGCACAGCTCCAGCCAGCACACCGCAGGCAGTGCAGCTCAGTGCTGAGAGCTCCGATCAGGCCCCCAGCTACTGGGGCAAACCCTGGCTCTGCTGCAGGCAGTCTTCTAAATTAATCCATCTCACCAACTGCATCTACGTTGGCAGGAGCTGAGTGGGGAAGCGGCCAGGCTGTGGTTCCACAGCTCGTTCACATGGGACCTAGGAATGGAACCACAGCCCCTGGCCACCCTGACCATGGCCCTAATGTTCTCCTGACCCTGGGAATCAGGATCCACTGTAGGCAAGTGGCTAGACCCTACCAACCACGGGCCTTGTACACAGCAGGCGTTGGACAGGGATTCTAGATGGCCTCATCTGTGGTGGCCTCTGAACTGTCAGAAGCCTGCTCTTAAGGTAGCCATGGCAGTGCTTGCTAATTGTCTGCTAAAACTGCTCACTGCTTCTTCCTTAATACTAGAACTCGTGTTGCCAGAGAGCTATATATGTGGCAGCTCCAAAAGGGCAGCCTTTCCCAGACACTTTCACAGCTGCATGTGGTCACGTGATCCAATGCTCGCCACGGGGTCTGAGCAGAAATGCTGGGTACAGGCTCAGGGCAGTGCTCTTCAGGGCCCTTGGGCTCTCTCCCTCACGGCTGGAACACTGGCTAGCTAAACAGGCCATAACACAGACCATGGTCAGAAGGGCCAGCAGAGCCTTGGATCGGACAGCGCTGGGTCCCCTGCCTCGCAGGGCCACCCAGGATCCCAGACTCCAGCTCCACACGCTAGTACAATCTCCTGCAACTTTCCTTAACCCTTACTACCTGCTAATTCTACCTGGTCCAGGGACCCTCACTCTCCCAAATCACAAGTCATAATGCTTACAACACAGCTGGTGCCTAGGCATGGTCAGCATGGGGAACTGTGGTCTGCGGTCACACTCAGCATAGAGTCGGGGTATCCGGGGTGGAGGTGGCAGACTCCCTCAGACAGTCAGCAAGTTCCTCCCAGGCCTCGGCTCATTCCACAGCACCTGATTCAAACCAGCCTTCTGGTGGCCGCCATCAAGCTTGTACTTCCCACGGCTCACAGGAGGCTCCTCTGTGATTTGCAGATGCAGCGGCACAGCTCCCAGCCTCAGGATCCCCCAGGTGCAGGAGCACAGCTCCAGGCCTCAGGATCCCCAGGTGCAGGAGCACAGCTCCAGGCCTCAGGATCCCCAGGTGCAGGAGCACAGCTCCAGGCCTCAGGATCCCCAGGTGCAGGATTATAGCTCTAGGCCTCAGGATCCCCCAGGTGCAGCAGCACAGCTCCAGATCTCAGGATCCCCCAGATTCAGGAGCACGGCTCCAGGACTCAGGATCCCCAGGTGCAGGAGCACAGCTCCCAGCTTCAGCAGTCACTGACACAGCCCCCACCCTTGATCAGCCCTGGGGAAATACTCTGCAGAAGCTGGGAAGCCCCAGCTCTAGGATCTCACTTTATCTCCTCATCCTCCAGAGCAAAGCTGCAACTGGGAGGCACGATAGCAACCACTGCATTAGCTGACCAGCGCCCAGGGCCCGCACAGAACCAGCCCTGTGACAGAGGAACTGTTGCTCTCTGCAGCTTTTCCAGCACCATAACTAAAGACACTGAGCCCTGGGACCCAGGCAGGCTGGTGTCCCAGATGTCTGCTTAGGAGCAAAGCCAGGCTTCCTCGGGAGTCTTCAGGGAACAGACCGTCTAAAGCTCTCACCGTCAGAACTAGGGCTATTCCTACACCTTGCTATTCAGGGCCTCGCTGGCAGCCAGGGAGCAGGAAACTCCCCTTGCAATGTCCTGGGTGAGTCCTGCAAGCAGGTCAGGAGCCTCCTGCCTGAGTAGATCAGGTGAGAGGATCCCAACCCTGACCCCAAGGGCCAGCATCCCAGAGCCACTACTGCAATAGTGAGCAGAAACACCCAAAGGATACCCAGGACTGGGGGCAGATTTACTTATGTTGGCCACCACTGACTGGGATCACTTCCAGGATATAAGATCCTGATCTCTGGTGGTCTAGGCCTTTTATGAGATAAGCATGCAGTAAGTGCAAAGGCAGGATGGCTTTTCAGTTGGGGATCTGTCTATACAATGTGCATTGTAGTGGTCAGCTGGGCATCACGGTGACCAGCCGTTTCTAAGAGACAGAAACAACCGGAACTGCAACAGGAACTGTTATCTGGGCAACTAAGAAAGTACAGTGTAGGAGGCGGAGTGCAGAGCTCAGTGGCTGGGGAGAGGTGATGTGTCACACGACCCAGGGCTATACAAACATAGGTACCTGCCCACAGTAACTGATTCAGAGGTGGTCATGTGACTTGAGCCAACCCAACCTGGCCCTACCCAGGCAAGCCTAGCGCTTTTGCTTGAGTGACTGGAAGAGAGTTCAACCCTTGGTGCTGGACACGTTACAGCCGGGCTGAGGTCACCACCGAGCAAAGATGCCTAGGAGAACAGAACAAGAGATGAACAGAAGGAAGTCTAGCAACGGCACCTCTGAGAACTTCATGTGCGGGAAGGTGAACCAGCACTCTTTGTGGACTTCTGAATCATGGATTCACTAAGCCCACCCTTTAAGAGGGGGATGACCTGAGTGAGAACAGGTGGGCATTTCTCACTTACAATATGACAAGCCCAACCCATCAAGACTTAGGGCTAGAGGGACCATTGAGAGGGCTCAGTGGTCTGAAGCACCTGCTTAGGCAAGCTCAGGCAACTGCAGGGACTGCGGTTCAATCCCTGGCACCACATGCTGCACCAGCCCCACCCCCAGGACAGGCTGAGCCAGCCATAAAAAAAAAAAAAAAGAAGACTTAGGGCTACAGTGTGTTATTTACACATAATAAGAATAACACCCATGTATCAATAATGATTAGAAAAATTATCAAATCTACACCCTGTGCTCTGTATAACTACTATGAGGACAACAACATGCATTGTATCAACTATGGGGAATGCACTGCTAACATGTTTTGAAACTGTCACATTGTTATTTCTTATTAAAAATAATAAAAAAAAAGTTGAACGCTCTTAACCTCCCTGAGCTAAACAACATGTGCAAGTGCGCACGGGCAGCTCTGTCTCCCCTCCCTCCTCCTAGCCATTCTTGGCGTCACTCTTGGTGCTATCCCTAAGCACGGTGAGCACTACGCTTACCGTGCTCTTCCTTATTATTTCCCCATCATCTACTGTGGCTGTGGCTGATTTTCTGGTAATAAGGAATTTCCTGGTGACAAATACAGGATCAGCTCCATTCCACCACTTCCTTTCCTCACCTTACTTCCACACTGTGGGTCTCTTAGTTCTTCTGGTCCTGGGGATTGAACCCAGGACCTTCACACTGAGCTACATTTCTAGCCCCCTTTATCCATTTTCTTATTTTGAGACAAGGTCTTGCCCAATAGCTCAGTTGTCCAGACAGGGCTGGAACTCTTGATCTTCCTGCCTCAGCCTCCTAGCGGTCAGGATTATGGGTGTGCACCACCACACTGGCTCTCCTGGCTCCTTAGCTAGCAGGTCGTGAACGCTGTCTTATTCCGCCAACTAGAAGCGGTGCCAAGTTGCTCACCATTTAGTGTGAGCTCTTCTCACCAGGAGGTGGAGGGGGATGTGGCTCTTGCATTGCAGAAGTTTGGGGACGATAAGAGAGCAGAAGACTGCAGCTCCTATCAACCTCATACTGATGACATCATTGTTAACTGAAATAAAGAGCACGTGGGATGGGCTTCCTGCACACTGCACACTTGGTGTGGTGTCTTGTGTTTGGTGGCTGCACCTGGCACCGCTGACCTCCAGAAAGGCCACTGAGGGACAAGGAGCAGCCAGAACAGAGAGAGGCTGCCAGGGTGGCATAGTACGTGGCTTGCTCCTGGGTTCTCTCAGATTCCAGGTTCAGTTCTCTGCTCCCCTCAAAGAGGAAACACAATCCCAGCACAGCACAGACTGGCAGGCTATGGCCCGCAGTCCCCGGCCAACATCTGCACCCTGGCTCCACTGCTCGGGGCCTCTTCTGTCCTGGAGACCAGGCCCGAGGCAGCGTTCCGTGGGTGCTGGTCCCACCGTCAAACACCTTTCTGCTCTGGATCGGATGTGTTGACTATGGTGCAACCTCAGGAGCTGCCAATTCAGGCAAAAAGCTAAGAGTCACGCCACTGTCTTGGTCACATCTAGGCCTCCAGTGTGAAGTTCACGCTCGGAAAGAAACACAGAAATTATAGGATGGTACTTTACATCACAACAAAAGGAGCAACGTACAGGTCCCCACACGCGTCTGTCTCTTTCTGCTGTCTCAAGGCCGCTACTTTCCAGGCCTAAGAACCTGTCACCGTTCACTGCCAAGCTATCACCTGCCTGCCTGCAGCTGCATGTCTCTCTGGCCAGAATGCTTTCCCATTCTTGCGTGTATGTTTGTTCCCTTTAAAATGTGGCTCCAAGGTGGACCTCCTCCAGAAAGCCTGCCCTGGTTGGACTCCTTGCCCACAAATCAGTGGACCACAAACAGTGCCTAATCCAGAGTTGTTCAGAAGATTCAGTGAAGTCAGGCCTGTGGCACCTGCATGGATGTGGTGCTCAATAGTACCAGCTGATATCACATGTGATGGCGCTCACACCATCTGCCCCGGGTCACCTTTATCCCAGGCCCTCCATAACTATTCCATTACACTAAGAGGCCATAACACCTGTGTGACACACAAGGCAATGGTCCTCCCAAAGACATGTATACCCCAGACTGTGGATCCTGCATTCCTATTACCTTACAAGGCAAAAGGGATTTTGTAGAGAAGAATAAGGCTCTTGTGATAGGGGCATTTGACCTGGATTGTGCTGATTGGACCAACGGGTCTACACGGAAAACAGGCAGAAAGAAAAGGGTGGGGAGGGCAGAGGAGAGGAGGGAGGCAAGAGGAGGGAGGGGAGAGAGGAGTAATGCAAGGAAACAGACTTTCTCTTAGAATTTCCACTACAGACGCCTGGACTAACACTTCTGACCCCACAACTACAGGATAATAACTCCGCTGTTTTGATCCCTTAAATTTGCCATCATTTGTTACAGCAGCAATAAGAAACTAATACAGTCTAGAACAAGAGCTCTGAACTGGGGTAATTTTGCTTCCTCTGAGACACATGACAATGTGTGGAGACATCCAGCACTGCAAGGCCAGGGTGCTAGCAGCAGCCAGCAGATAGGGAACAGGGCTGCTGTGGCACATCCTGCAAGGCCTGGGACAGCCTCACCGAAAGAGCCACCTGATCACAAGGCAGCAGCACTGAGGCTGAGAAACTCAGACAGAGGTCTCGCCATGCAGCTCAGGCTGCATTGAGCGCACTTTGTAGCCCAGGCTGGTCTTGAACTCGCACTGATCCTCCTGCCTCAGTCTCCCAAGTGCTGGGATTACAGGCGTGTGCCACCACGCCCCGCCCTACCACTGACTTTTAAGGAGACTGCTCCAATTCTCTTTCCCTTCTGTTCACTTTAAAAACAAATTTCCATAAAAACAAAGAAATTAGTTTAATCTAATTACTAATTAGAAATCAGTAAACTAAACTAAATTAGCTTACCTGCTACGGAAACCAAGAGGATAAGCCAACACTTGCTCTGCTAAAGGCTCATAAAAATCTCTCTGCAAGCTGGGCACGATGAGTTACACCTGCAATCCCAGCACCCAGGAGGCTGAGGCAGAAGCACCGGGAGTTCAATGTCAGCCGAAACTATATGGCAAACCTCCTTTCAAATAAACAAACAAAACAAAAAATAAATAAATCTACTCCAAAATGTGATCTATTAACACAGATCCTTTAAACTTATCTTTGCGGTACCCTGTGTTGTCTTCCAATAAAATCGTTATTGTGCAAGGGCTGTTGCTTTAGAAATTAGACACACACTGTAGGGTGCAAAGTGCAAGACTATAGCTATGTAGCTTTGATTAGCAAAAGGGACACAAGAGCTTTTACTTTGGTCTTTTTGAGACAAGGTCTTGCGATACAGCTCAGGCTGGCCTTGAGCTTGCTTTGTAGCCCAGGCTGATCTGGAGCTACTACAATCTTCCTGCCTCAGCCTCCTGAGTGCTGGGGTTACAGGGGCTGGGCTCAGGCTTCAGGTTTTAATGTTTAACCATCTGCAAGACATTCTCCTTGGGTCCCCAGAACGCAGAGTACTCCTGGCATATCAGACCAGGGGCACAGGGTCTCTCTTCTCGCAGTGACCTCCGAGTTTACACATCCCTCCTCAGGGCCAGACCAGTCCTCTTTTCCAGCTCCCAGCCTAGTGCGCCAGGCCAAGCACACGCCCTGGATGCACCCTGAGAAATGGAAATGGGAGCTGGAAGAAGCCAGCAACCTGCTGCTGCGAAGCCAGCCCCACTGGGGCGAAGAGCAGAGGGCCTGCAGGTGCCATTACCAGGACAGGGACAGCCGGCCCAGGAGCACGGCTGAAATTTCAAGGAGGACAGCTGGGGTCATCGAGAAGAGCCTGAAAAGCACTGAGACCGGGAACTGAGCTCAAGCCCCAGCCCTGCCACTACTAGCTGAGCAAAGCTGACGTTACCTAACCTCTCAGTATCCTCATCTGTAAAAGTCGCTCCCCTGACACATGGAGTAGACCACAGGAGGAGCAAAGTTGGCTAGAAAAGCCCCTCTGCGTAGACAGCTCTCCATCGTAACTGCCCACCAGGGACTACACTTCCCAGCCTCCCATGCCTTGGTGATGAGACTGCATTCGGGCCAGGGGAACTGGGCAGAAATGACTGACACTGCTTTCGGGCCCATGCCCGGGCAGCGTCCAGGATGCTGCTCAAAGTGGATTCGTGGCATTTCAGTATCACTTACAAAGCTCCCGCTGTGGAACTCATGTCCAAGAGGACACAGCTCGATGGGCACTGAACTGGATGTACCCGCCTCAGGCAGCTGCCTGGGTGCTCACCAGATCTCAGCTTAAATGTCACCTCTTCCAGGAAGTCTCCCCTAAGTCCCCAAAGTAGACACTATTAGCATCGTTCTATAGATGGCTAAGGGAAGGAAAGAGATGTTTGAGTGACTTGGCCCAATTCACACAGCTAGAAGGCAGTGGGTGAGCAGGACTTGCATCTGGGGCTGGCTGAACCCAGGGCTTAAGGACACTTTCTCAATCAGCAGTTCTAAAATCTGACCCTCCGTGCACCTGGTCTGACCCTAGATGCTGCCCAGTCGCAGGCGCCAGAACGCCAGCTTCCACCCAGGAGCTTGTTAGATAAAGACGCAAACCCTCTGGACTTAAACTTCCAGGTTTAACCAAGCCCCACAGTGGAGAACCACCTGATAGAGAACCCTCTGCAGCTGGCTACCTGTAGCACAGCCACTTCCTGTGTCTGCTGGCCCTGGCTTTATCATCACCATGTCAGAGACTCGCTCCTTCCTCCTCTGGCCTTCCTGCGTGTGCCCACTAGCCCTGGCTGCAACAGTATGCTCCTGCACCACCTTACCATCCAATTCACTTCACTCCGGGTGTAGACGCTGCCCTGTCACGCTAGGTCTAAAGCGTCTGCATCAGCAGAATGCATTTCGCTCCACACAAAAACTTTTTTAGCCCAACCAGCTGCTACTACTTTGACTCTAGCCCTGAGCATGAAAATGTTGTCTCGGGTTTAAGAACTGAACCAAAAATACACTGTGACTCCCGGGCAATGAACTAGAGCGCCAGGGTCCCCATGACTAGATACCAATCCTGCCAAAGACCTGAACAGGACTTTTTTGGAAAACCTGACCAGTGCACGATAAAAAGCCTGAAGACCTCTACGCCAGCAGGTCCGCGTGGCAGGAGCAGCTGGCGGAGCGTGCAAGAGCCCCATGCACAGACCTCCAGAGCCCACAGGAGCCCGTTAGCCCGCGGACAGCCACGGACCTAACTAGTCTTCCAGCGCGCTGTGGAGTCTTCCTCCGGGACCCTCGCCCCGACACGCTGGCGTCGCAGCCACGCCCGCGGCTGTGTCCCCCACTTGGCCCCTCTTGCTTCCTGCAAGGACACCACTGCAGCCAAAGCAGCCACCTTCGGGGCTTCTGAGGCCCCAAGACCACGCTGAGCCTCAGACTTCTCTGGAGTTCGCCTTCCCGCGTGACCTCAGACGGGACGCCCACGTTGGTGGGCCCAAAGTCCTGCTCCCGGGCGCGTCCTCCCGGAAGACCACACGCACTCGCGCGCGCACTGTGCACCCGCAGCCGGTCCCTCTGCTATCCTGGGGGCGCCGCCGGGCGCACCCCGCACCCATCCCACCCGCAAGCGGACCTCCCTCGGTTCACCCAAGCCCGTCCCCGCCCTCGGCGCCTCCTCCGGGTTGCCCGCCAGCACCGACTTCCCGGCCAACGGCACAGTCGGGGCGCACGCCCTCAGGTTCCGAGAACTCTGGGACGAAATGGCAGGCGGCCGGGGACCCTGCCGGTCACAGGCTCCGCCCCGCGCGCCCCTTGTGGTCACGGAGCTGCCCCCGCGCCCAGCACGCACGCGACTCCCGCGCCACCCGGGCCGCAGCGGTCCCGCCTACCTCGCCCAGCGGCGCTGCGCTCCAGGGTGCGAGACGGGGGCGCCCGAGAGCGCCGGGGACTAGCGGGGCAGACGTGCGGCGGGCGAGGTGTCCAGACGGAGCGGGCGGCGGCGCGCTGCAGCAGCCTGGGGGGAGGGCAGGGGCGCGCACGTGACCTCCGCTCCCCATGTGGCCCCGCCCTGTGGCCCCTCCCCCACATGGCCGTGAGCGGCGCTGCACTCCAGGCTGGTGCCAACTTAGGGTGCAGTGGGACTTAGAGCGCCTGCTCCCCGGAAATAAAGACCATTGCTCGTTTGCCTGTCTTCATGCAGACTCTTAAAATTTTTTTCATCAGGGATTTTTTTTCCCATTTCTGCTTTGTAAAATTTAAGCACTTACAATAATTGCAATAATCAATGCAATAATTATCTCTTCCAGGAATTACTTTTTTAAACAAGGTTTGGCCAAACTTGCTGAGTTCTCCAGGTTTGGTCAAACTTGAGGTCCTGGCTCTGCGTCACAGCAGGAACCCTCCCACGCTTTCACGTAGGTGTCCTGTATATGTATTCCCAGCTCTGAATCCAGGGCTTGGAACTTGGTATGGCTTAATAAATGCCTATGAAATAAATGGATAAGTACAGAAAGGTATAAAGGAGAAGGGTGGGCTGGGGAGATAGCTCAGTGGCATAAGTGCCTCCCTGACAAGAGCAACGTTCAGATTTTGATCTCTTGTGCCAAAAAAAAAAAAAAAAAAGCAAAGAAAGAATGATAACTACAGTGACCATTTGTTATCATATCATTCTAGACACTTTCCTAGTGAAACTTTAGAAATTTTACGAGTTTTATTCTAAACTTTATGTATTTATATAATGGCCGGCTCAGCCTGCCCTGGAGGTGGGGCTGGCGCAGCATGTGGTCCCTGCAGTTGCCTAAGCTTGCCTAAGCAGGTGCTGTAGACCGCTGAGCTATCTCGTTGTCCCCATTTTTTTAAACTTTATTTATTTATATTACGAATTTTATTCTAGAAATAAAAATGATAATTGCATTTGTGAAGCGATTTGTTCCATCCTAGGTCCACACCAACTCCCTAAGGTGGGTAGGTATCATTAGCCCTATTTTTACAGATTATAAAATTGAGGCTTAGGGGCCGGCGAGATGGTTCAGTGGTCTAAAGCGCCTGCGTAGGAAGGCTCAGGCAACTGCAGGGACTGCGGTTCGATCCCCGGCACCACATGCGGCGCCAGCGCCACCACCAGGGCAGGCTGAGCCAGCCACAAAATAAAAATAAAGAAACAAACAAGCAAACAAATAAATAACTAAAATAAAATTTTAAAAACTAAATAAATAAAATAAAATTGAGGCTTACAGAGAGAACTTGCTGGTAACAGCCAACAAGGACAGAGCCAGAACTTACCAGGCTTCTCTGCTATCGCTTCACGCTGTCCGGGGAAGGTGCGCTTTTCCTCCCAGATACCTCTGGAGCCACTGTCGGCCTCTCCAGCAATTATAAGTGGAGGTGGAGGAGGACCTCTGATTGGCAGGGCTCCAAGGACCGGGGGTCTGCTTAGGTATTGTTGCTAAGTGAGGAGGGGAATTTGAATGACTCTGCAGGCAGAGGGAGAGGGAGGCAGGCGAGACCCTGAGGGTATTGGGGCTTAGAGAATGAGGTCCTAGGGTGAAGCGGCCTTTTTCTCCTCCTATCTTAGTTACCTTTCTTGTTGCTGAGACAAACCCCACAATTATGGGGGTGTTATGGTTTGTATGTAGCTGGCCCCCCAAAGCCTCATATATATCGTGGGGCTGTCAAGTACACGCAGCTGGAGGGTCGGGGCCAGAGGACGGGCCTTGAGGGGGCGTGGCCAAGAGAGACTTGACCGGTAAACTGAAGCGCGCTGTCAGAGGCTTCCCCCCATCCCAGGCAGCCGTCTCTCTGAGATATGGAGCAGATCATCCTGGACAGGGCAGCGCTCCAGCCCTTTCTTCAGACCCTATAAAGCAGGGGCAGCATCTTGAAACCTCCAGTCACTGTGAGCTAAATAAACCTTTCTTCCCCTAAGCTTGTGTGGCCCGTATTTGTCTCAGCAACCACAGAACAGTAACTAAGACAGGAAGCAAGGGTTATTTAGCCCACAATGTGTAGAGGCTTCTGTGCATAACTGGCTGGCTCCACACAGGGTGGCGCCGCAGAAGGAAGCAGTTCATGGTTCCCATAGGCAGCGAGAGCAGCAAGGGCTCCAAGCAGCATCTTATCCCCTCTCCTACTGTATCGAGACCCCTGGGTCAGATGGCACCAGGGGCACTGTGGCCTGCACAGCGGCATGCACCTGTTTGAGGGCTTTTTCTTTGCCGGGGCCCACTCAGAACTAGCAGCTTTCCAAGTCACTCAGTGGGTCAACAGGCCAGGATAAGACACTTGAGTGAGGAATGTGTTGCCTCCAAAATCCAAATGAGCCCCCTAGGCCTTGTGCCTCTTTTCTGGTTGTAGGAGAAGCCAGAGGCAAAAACCTGTCTTCTACCTCAGAAGTAATATCTCTACGTGCCCCATGCCACTGGACTCCTAGAGATTTCACTGAAGTACAAGAGCCTTGAATCTTTATTGATTTCCCATCCTCTGGCTGTCAAAAGCTTTTCTAACACTCCAGAGTGGTTGCCCCCTCCTGCTCACTAGGCCCAATCACCATCACATCACCAATCTATTGGTCCAGTGTGGTATCCCATGGGAGAGAAAGGCACTTGAGATCCCTACGGACTAAGCTGTAACGCAGGGCTCGAGAGTTCACATAACTGAGCAGCCCAATGAGGATGTGCTGCTGGCCCTCGAGTCACTTCTGATGGTCCTTGTGGGTCGGCATGCAGAAGAAGGCAGCTGCCAACTTACAGCTGCATGCCAACTACCAGATGTGTTCATCTGCTCAAGCAAGGAAACCACATCTGGTACCTCAGCTGCAACCAGTCACCTCTTGATTCCACTTATGGTAATGTACCATTATTCTCCAAGCCCCATCAGTCTTCTGCACAGGCCAAATGGGAGAATTCAGTGGAGATGTGGAGGGGACCACCACCCCTGAATGTCCCTGAAGGGACATTCTTCAAGTCCCTGCTGATGGCGCTAATCTCTGCAGTCCCTCCAGGAGTGCGAGACTGCTTTGGGTTCACTATTTTATCAGGCAAAGGCAATTCTAATGGCTTCCATTGGGCCTTTCCAACTATAATAGCCCTTGCACAACAGGTTGGGAACCAGTGTGAGGATTCTAGTACTAAGCATATCTATGCTGATTATGCATTTTGGAGCAGGGGAAATGACTACAGGGTGGATTCGAGGATCTGTTAGACCCACTGTGAGTAAGACCTTTACTAAAACTCCATTGGTCACCCGCGCCCCATAGGCCCCTGCTCTCACTGGAGGCCACAATGACCTTCTGGATCCCCTGGAATGAGTATCAGTTCAGAGCCAGTGCCCAGTAGTCCCCAAAATGTCTGATCATTGTCCTTTCCCCAGTGTACAGTCACTCAGGCAAAAAGCCACAGGGCCCTCGGAAGAAGGATGGGAGAAAGACTGCCTGTATAAATTTGGGGGGCGTCAGGGTCCTTCCCCAAGGAGATTTGGCCTCCCCCTCATTCAAAGGCTTCTGGGTCTGTAAATGGGCTTAAATCTGGGAACTGACTGAGGAATCATGATTCCCTGTTATAGCAATTTGAAGTTGGTCTCTGTCCATTTGCCCTTAAAATTTTTCGATTATATACATCTAAAAAAATTTTTTGTAGGCTTCCCATCTATTTTCACTTCTGGGAACACTGTGGCACTCAGTGCCATAGGTCTGCATGTGTCAGATTATTCTGATCATTAGTCTGCTTCTGCTGTCTGTTATGGACCCTGCCTTTGACAATTAAGTGTTGCCACTTGCCCTCTGCCACTCTGGGATCCAATTAAGCCCATTGCCCTTCAATTCCCTATTTGAGTAAGTGTGGCCCCTCTGTAAGGTCTGGCATGCAGAGAAGAGCAATGACAGGGCTCTTCAGGGGAGCTGGTGCTCCCCTCAGGAGTGTTTCTCAAGGTGTCAGCGAAGGGTATGCTTTCAGGATCATCTCAGTGTGGAGGATTAGGTTTAACACAACAGATCCCCTCCACATCCCCATTTCCCTGAGCCTCTGAGACCCCTCATCAACAGTGAGCCGTTGCATCGCAGGCACCTCTAACTCATTCACAGCGGGCCCTCTCGGATCTACTTGTGTCAGCCAGCCAAATAAGCTGTTCACACTGTTCTTAACTTCATGAGCTATAACATTAAGTTCAGGGTCCCTACTGAACGGGCCCATATCAACAAACTCAGCCTGATCC
The DNA here is from genome assembly GCA_004027915.1 of Capromys pilorides. Lineage (NCBI taxonomy): Eukaryota > Metazoa > Chordata > Mammalia > Rodentia > Capromyidae > Capromys > Capromys pilorides. Next base: position 13,664 of record PVKN010000482.1, on the reverse strand, counting down.
CTGTGGAGGTTTTTGCCACCATTATCCCCCACTTGAAAAATCCATTCCCGTGCCTGGTGATTAGGCCTCTGCTTATAAGAGCTAGAAGACTCGAAGGTTCACAGGAGCACAGCAGACCTTCTCGTGGGTCACACTATGCGCCTCACCCTCAGGAGCCTTCTGCGATTGGAGCCTGGTTGTGGGCCTAGAGGCAGAAGTGGGTGGTGAGGTCGGGTCCTGAGGAGGTTCACGTTAGCCTGCCTGGCTAATGCAGGACTGGTTTGCCCTGGCATACTAGGAGATGCCGGCACTGCAGGGTGCTGTGGTGACGCGTCTGCCACGGTGGGTGGGGAATTGTGTTCCTCGGGCAGCATAACTATCAGAATCTAGAACCTTCACAGGCTCGGTGTCAGGACCCTCTCCACATCTCCACTCCAGCTTATGGGGTCCCATTCTTTTCTGCTCCGCGCCCTCACCTTTGCTTCTGATGCCCTTCAAGGCTGAGCATTAGACCTACCTGCGGCTCAGCCAGTCCAGTCGAGAGGGACTAACTGTGCTTGGGTTTCTGCAATCTCAGGCTAAAAGACAGGAGGTTTTCTGTGAGGTCACCCAGAAACTGTTAGGTTTGTTATGCATGTCTGGAGCTGGGAATTTGAATCTTTGAACTTATTTTCCTTTCCACACACAGAAGACATTAGACTTCCCATGGATGTTTTGAGCTCATTGTTTTCTTTCTCTGGTTTGTCCAGGAAGGCTAAGGCCAACCAGCCAGTGATGTGTTTCCCACGCTGCCAAAATAATTCAAGGGTCATCAGTATTCCCCACAGAATCAGGAGAGACCACCTAGCGTCTTCAGGTCTCATCAAGTTAGAGAATGAACTCCAGAAGCCCCTAAAGCCATTAAAGAATTTCTTCAGTGTAATTCTGGTTCCTTAGAGCCCTTTCTGGTTCCAGAATCTGTACCAGTGTTGTTCTAGAGAAAGAGACATAACACCAGACACACAAATGTATTTGACTCTACAAGCTCGGCTTGCCGTGGTCACCACAGGGTGGTGAGGAAGCATGCAGAGGGTGAAGGGTTCAGTCCCAGGTCTGGAGCTCACTGCCTCGTCACGTGCGAGTCTGTATCAGGAGGCTGATGGGGCTGTGATGGAAGGCAGAGGGATCCACCGCAGAGCTGGGGAGCCGGCCCCCGGAAGCCAGCAGGTGACGTCCAAGCGGAAGGCGAAGGCTTACGTCTGCCCTTCCCCATCTGCCCTTTATACCATCCTAGGTGATGCGTCTAGGGTGTAGAATTGCTGGGCGGATGCAGCCGAGCCTCTGGACTGCCCCAGATGACAGGATCTGCCATCATTACACTTCCACTCTCCTGTCCTTCTCCCCCGAGGCAACCAAGTGAACTAGAAGTTTCTTCCCCAAGTGAGTCACAGAAACCAGAGCTCCTTCTCCCCTCACACCAGGCAGCAGCCTAAGGCTGCTACTCTAGCTTCCCCTGCCTGTCTGTGCAGAAATTGGCCGTAAAGGCATTCCTGCCCCATACTCAGAAGATGTGCGATAACTGAGGGTCCAAAAGGAACCTGAACAGAGGCCCGGCCACCTTTCCCACCCCATCTGTGTCCATCCGGCCATATTCCCCTTGTCTCCTCACATTTTCACAGAGGTATTCCGGCCTCATGGGACCTAAGCATAATGTGGACCACTCACCTTGGGTCTTCACACCTTCAGTCTGAAGATCGGGGTCATGTCAAACTGTGATGGAATAAAAATGTTCTGTTAATCAGCTGTCAGTATATTTCATCAGGAGCAAATATAAAATCTGTAACTCTGAAAACCTATAAGTCTGGTGGGTGGTGCAGGCCTGTAAATCCAGCATTTAGGGAAGCTGAAGCAGGAGAATTGCATATTCAAGCTCACTCTGGACAACTTAATAAGACTGTTCAAAATTCTAAAGAGGACTCAAGGCATAGCTTGGTGGTAGAGCCTCCCTGGGTTCAATCCCCCAGAGGGAAAGAAAATCAAACCTGCACAGAGACTCTATGAACTGTGCTATGCGGGCCTAGAATGGAAGGGACATTTAAATAGTTCACCAAGGGATGTGCAACTGCTCCAGAAGCTCCTCTGTGCTAGAAGGTGGTAAACCATGCTTTTCTATGCAGCTGGCGGTGTCCAGGTGAACCCCAGGGCAACAGAGAAAGATGTGTGAAGAACAGAGGCCCAGGGGCATCCAGGTGTGCATGAAGGTGTGCATGGAGGTGTGCATGCAGGTGTGTGTGTAGGTGTGCATGCAGGTTTGTGTTTGCCCTAACAGAAGTAGGCTCCTAGTGGTGTGCTGTTCTTTATGTTGGTCTTTTTCTAACTCTCCCGATGACGTTGCAAACATGGTTCTGTCACCAGGAGCCACCTGTCATGTGAAACACTTGCTTAGCTATCTCTGTTAGAGGACTAATATCAGGAGCTGACATTGACAGGCATTTCCTTTTTGCAGGCCACCGTGGTGACTGAGCTCCAGGCTTTTAGCTGGTATGGCTCTAGTGTCTCCAGGGCTTCATTTGTCGGGAGATATCTAGAAGGAAGCTTAATCCAACTGTTATGTTCAGGGGCAGGGGCTTCAAGAGACTTGTGAGAACTTTGGGGAGAAACTACCAAGAATAAAAACCCTAGGAGCATAGTCAAGGGTCCCCTAGACACACCCCTTACCTTTCTAATGTAAATGGCTACTTTAGCATAGCAGTAGCTGCTGTGTACCTCAGTGCAGAGACCCTGAAGGATGCAGGAAGAAAGTCTTGTGCTTAGCAACTTGGCACAACAAGAGGTGAGATGCATGTTCATGTGTGCAAAAGTGGCAAAGCAGGACTCACGCCTACACTGTGCTGTGTGGAGCAGTCTTTGAAAACGTTTACCCGGACATCACAGGGGGTATAAGACAGGCACAGCACTCTAGACTGTTTTATTAACTAACTACTTACTTAACTGATGGATTGTTTTTTTGAGACAAGGTTTTGCTATGCAGCCCAGGCTGGCCTTGAACTCACTTTGTAGCCCAGGTTGGCCTCAAACTTGCAGGCATTCTCCTGCATCAGCCTCCCCAGGGCTGGGACTACAGGCATGTGCCAACATGCCTGGCTAGCATTAGGGGTTTTTTTAATTCTCTTTTGATTTTTCTGGTAGAAGTAGCTAAATTCAGTACAGTGCCACATGCAAAACCAGATTTGCAAGTTTTGGAGGAGGTCAAGAGTGAATCACTCAGTGACTCATGCAGGGATCATGAGGAGGAGCCATCATGGCAAAACCCAGGCTTTCCTAGCAGAGAAGTGATGGGGGTGGCGGTGATGATAATGTCTGTGACACTGGCCATGTAACCAAAGTTCCTGTGACAGTGACTTGGAACAAGGATCAATTGATACAGACACAGGGAATGCTGGCCTGCTCGATTCAGATGACCAAGAAAACAGCAATGTTTTCAGCATATTGGACTAGGCAAAATTTGCAGAATGGTCATGTGACCCAGTGGACCCAGTGCTAGAACGAGGCCCAAAAATATAGTGAGGGTCTTGGCAGGGGTGAAACATATGGGACAGAAAGCCGGCACTGCCACTCAATGTCGGAAGCTGTCGGAAGCGAAATGCTACCAGATACTGTGCATTACACAGATGCTGAAGTGCAAGTAAGGCACTCTGCGTGCTCCAGGAGCCGTGGCCAGACGCGCCTGCATTCTGGTGGTGACTCACGAGCTGAGCCATAGGGGTCCACGGCTCAGCTGTGCTCAGCGTGGGCTTCTCATGATGATCGCAGGAAGGGAAATGAGTTATTGAAAACTCGTGAGTCAAATATGGCATACAAGTGCACGGCCTGGGGCTGGGGAGATAGCTCAGTAGAATAAGTGCTTGCCTGGCAAGTGCAAGGTCCTGAGTTCAATCCCTGGTACCACATACACACACACACACACACATACACAAAGTGCATGGCCTTGTAGATAAACACGCTTATTATTTGCATAGTAATGAGCCGAGCAATGTGCTCCCAGCTCCCTGCTAACTGGGATGCGACCTTGGACAGTCGCTCTACCAGTTCCCAGTGGCGCTTTCATTTGCCAACAGGACACACGTTGGCCAGCACAGGAACTATACACAGAAACAAAGCAGAAACTCCAAATGAAGCACTGCAATTTCAGAACAGAAAACTGTGGCGCACAATCCTTGCATTGCAGAAAGATTCAGCTTGGCCTCCTCTACTGCACAGAAAACCAACTGCTCCTGCTGAGGTGAGCACTGAGGCACAAGGGGACGCAGCCGGAGATGGAAACTTCCTGCAGCCAAACCAGAGGCAGAGCAGGAGCTGCTGCTGAGGTCTGTGGTGACCAGCGCGCCGTGTGAAACGCGAGGCCGGGCCGGTGGTTGGTCCTGAACTTGTGTGGCAGAAATGGCTTGACAGTTGGCAAAGAAAATAAATAGCGCAAAATACCATGGGAAAATTTTCTTAGAGGACTGGGTATAGAACTCATAAGAGATCTTTTACAGCTGAGGGAAAACAAAATGTTTCTGCCCAGGGAACTACGTAAAACAACAACAGCAACAATGAAAAACAAAAGCATGGAGCACGCTGGTGAGCTGACAGGTGTAGAGGAAGGCGCAGCATCCCCAAGACCTACTAGGACAACAGGAAGACAAAAAAGAAGTCAACTGTGCCCTACAGGAAAGGACACGAAAACAAAACACAGGTGCTCTCAGTGTAAGCGATACTGGTGTGTATGGAGCATGCAGTTGTCATGTGTGCAGCCTGACCTGGGAGTGACAGTTGAAGCAAAACTTGTTTCTGTGGTAGGCTTTTCTTTGTGTTTATATGTAGTTCACATAGCTTTTTATTTTTGATGTTATCTTTTAGGTTTTGTAAACAAAGAGCTGATATGGAAACGTCGATATGTATTCTAAGCATGCATTACACACATTTTGTTTGATTGACACCTTATTGCTCTTATTTCCCTGCTAAGTGTGTGTTGTACAGTGTAATAGGAAGTTCCAGACCAAACACGAAGAGAGGTGACAAGAATGGCCTGCCACATAGGAAAGGAAAGCTCAGCACATGTGCTGTCAGTGTTGGCCACACACAGTTGTCATGTGTAAAGCCTGCCTTGCACAGGCAGTTGAAGCAATGTTTGCTTCTGTGGTAGAGTTCTAGGGGTCTTTTCACTGTAGTTCACATAGAAGTTTACTTCTGATGTTATCTTTTAGGTTTTGTAAGCAAGTATGTAGCTGATGTGAAAAAGTTGACATCTGTTGTAAATGCATAACACATATTAAAAATTTAATAATTTATGTTACTGATATTTTATATTCCTGTTAACTACACAGTGTATCATATAGTAAAAACTTACCGGCAAAACAGCGAGACACTGAGATGTCAAGTATGTCCTACAAAGAGGCCAGGAGAGAAGAACACATGTGCTGCAGCGCAAGCCATGCATTTACATGCAACACGACGTTGTCATGTGTGCTGACTGCCTTAGGTATGATGATGAAAGAAACAATTTTTTTTTGTAGAGTGCTATTGGTATTGTCATTATAGTTATATAGGAATTTATTTGTTTTTTAGATTGTGTATACCAAAAACCAGTCAACCTTGAAAATTTTGATGCTTTCTTATAAATATCCAGTCAATATTTAAAATGCAATGTTTTACTTTTGTGATTTATTTTCCATTAAGTATCTCTTTTTTTTTTTTTTTTTTTTTGGTGCTAGGAATCAAACTCAGGACCCTGTGCTTGCCAGGCAGGTACTGTGCTGCTGAGCTATACCCCTGGTTCCATTTTCATTGTTTAACATAACTCATAAAATTAAAATTAATAATTCACCAATGGAAGTATTCCAAAGAATATTTGTGCCTTGGTGACAAAATTAGCCTCCTGCTCCAAGGGCTGTGCTACCCTCCACTCTGCTTTGCGCTCTGCCTCAGGCCACTGCATCTGCTTGTGAAGTCCAGGGGGCACCGCCCCACGTAAGCCCCGAGGGCGCTTCTCTCTGGACTTGACCACACGTGGCCTGCCCTTCCGGAAGACCTCCTCCTGCCTCTCAGGGAAGAAGCAGAGTTCTTCTTCTTCTTTTGAAATATACAGCAGTTGGGGGGGGGGGGGGCTGCACACACCAGCCAAGTGCTTCCCTGCTGAGCTACACCCCCAGCTCTTTTTGCATTTCATGTTGAGGTCAAGTCTCTTGAAGTGGCCCAGGCTGGCCTTTGCCTCCGGGGTAACTGCGATTGCAGAGACATGCCTGGCTGGATCTGTATTGTTCATTTGCATTTTATTTCTTTTTTTTTTTTTTGTTTAACTTTATTTATTTATTTATGCTATGGCTGGCTCAGCCTGCCCTGGGGTTGGGGCTGGCGAAGCATGTGTTCCTGGGGATCGAACCACGATCCTTGCAGTTTCCTAAGCTTGCTTAAGCAGGCACTTTAGACCACAGAGCTATCTCGCTGGCCCTTTCTTTTTTTTTTTTTAAGCCTTATTTATTTGGATGGAGACTGGCTATGCAGAAGCACTAGAGTTTCAGTTTTGGGGTGATGTGAATGATCCAAAATTGCTTGTGGTAATGGCTGCAAACTCTGGGGATATACTAAAAGCCACCAAATTATATACCTTAAATGGGTGGACTGTATGTATGTATACTGCAATAAAGCTGTCATGTACACACACCCATGTGTACATACGTGCACCCATGCTCACACACACACGTGCGCGCACGCACACACACACACACACTATGGTGACCCCATGTCGGCAGGGTGTGTTAGGGTGACAAGATGAGAGATGGAGGATCTTGGGGCGCAGTGCTCAGGCCCTGACATGCTCTTGCCCTGTCACAGTCATGGGCTGTTCCCAACTGAAGGAGGGGCCCAGAGAGAAATGCCCGCCATGTGCGCAGGCCTGGGCTTTACAGCCTGAACTGCAGTTTTCCTGTTTGTGGTGGGCTTGGCACGTTTTTAGGCAGCAGCATGACAAGGTCTTGAGCCTGCTGGGCATGAGACACGCCCACCAGGAAGCCATCTGGCTGTACCAGAAGGACTTGTAGAATCAATACAATACCCCTCCGCTGCCTTATTTTTTTAATACAGGATCTACGAGGTCTCACTACACAGATGGGACTCATAGTGATCCTCCTGTTTTCAGCCTTCCAAGCGCTGGGATTACAGGCGAGCGCTACCACGCCCAGTCTGTCGCCACCCCAGCATACTCCAGGAGTGGGGCCGGCACAGCCCGCCAGGGATGGAACCCTGGTCCCTGGGTCCCTGCGTCCCTGTGTCTGCCTAAGCGGACGCTGTAATCTGCTGAGCTATCTGGCCGGCCCTCCGCTGTCTTTTAGGTAGTATGAACTCACCCTATCTAAAAGTGTGGAGCTGAGCGCGCCGTGAGTGTGGGGCCACGGAAATCTCTAGCTCCATTTGCCTATAGTCAAATAAGAGAAGATGTGGAGGGAGCCAAGCCAGACTGTTTGGCAGGAGCTGCTTCTGAGCTGGGGGGGGTTCTCCTGCGAAGGAGGGCCCTGCTGCTAATTTCCTTTTTAGCTAATTTAAGATTTAAAAAATTTACAATGAGCATGCCTGCAATGAATTTCAAATTTAAAAAGATGAAGACCAGTTTCTTTCCCAAAATGTCCTGGAGTTTCATTGGTGATTTTTTTTTTTTTTTTTTTTTTTTTTTTGTCTTTTTCTGAATTTCATCAAGGACCAGGGGTTACTTCTGCCAAAGTTATTTTGAATGTCACTTAGAAACAACGTCCCCTAAACACTAGATAGCCCAGCGACTGTGGTTTCCATGCTGTCCCTGCCCCTGGCTGGCTACAGCTGGGCTTTGCATAAGATGGCCAGTGTAGAGTCACCTCCAAGGCCAAGTCACCATAGAAACCTGGTCGGCAGGCCTGTGGGGGCCGGTGGAGAGGCCAAGTCCCCAGGGAATGCTGGGTACAGCAGCGGACTGAAGCCCTCGCCTGCCTTGGACTTGTGTTTTGCTGGCAAGCGCCCCTGGCTCGAGGGGCAGGCACAGCTCTGGACGCAGTTTCCCCTCCCCACCAAGGGCTGCTTTGTGCCTAACCAGGCATAGCAGGTGCAGGGTGGACAGTGGCTGAAGTGAGCAAAGACAGATGGGAGATCTTGGGGCGCAGTGCTCCAGCCCTGACATGCTCTCGCCCCGTCACAGTCATGGGCTGTTCCCAACAGGAAAGAGGGGCCCAGAGAGTAATGCCCACCATCTGCACAGACCCGGGGCTTGGGCCATGGCTACCAAGTGACCCAAGTTCTGCAGAATCCTGTGGGTAACTGAGGGGGTGACCCAAGAGAACTCCACAAGCTTTCTGTGGCTACAGGGAGTGCTCTTTTAGAAACACCAGCCATCTCCAGCCACATCCACAAAAAAGTTCTGTGGCTCTCATATGGGGCAACTCCAGCCAGAACTATAGGCTTTTTTTTTTTTTTTTAACATAGTTCCCTGGTCCCTGGGCAGAAACATTTTGTTTTCCCTCTGCTGTAAAAGATCTCTTATGAGTTGCACATCCAGTCCTCTAAGAAAATTTTCTCATGGTATTTTGCACTATTTATTTTCTTTGCCAACCGTCAAGCCATTTCTGCCACACAAGTTCAGGATCAACCACCGGTCCGGGCTCGCGTTTCGCACGGCACGCTGGTCGCCGCAGACCTCAGCAGCAGCACCTGCTCTGCCTCTGGTTTGGCTGCAGGAAGTTTCCATCTCAGGCTCCATCCCCTCGTGCCTCAGTGCTCACCTCAGCAGGAGCAGTTGGTTTTCTGTGCAGTAGAGGAGGCCAAGCTGAATCTTTCTGCAATGCAAGGATTGTGCGCCACAGTTCTCTGTTCTGAAATTGCAGTGCTTCATTTGGAGTTTCTGCTTTGTTTCTGTGTATAGTTCCTGTGCTGGCCAACGTGTGCTCTGTTGGTAAATGAAAGCGCCACTGGGAACTGGTAGAGCAACTGTGCAGGGTCACATCCAGTTAGCAGGGAGCTGGGAGCAGCAAGTCTGCTCATAACATTGCTTGGCTCATTGCTATGCAAATAATAAGCGTGTTTATCTACAAGGCCATGCACTTTGTGTGTGTGTGTGTTTGGCACTGGAGATTGAACTCAGGACCTTGCACTTGCCAGGCAAGCACTTATCCTACTGAGCTGTCTCTCCAGCCCCAGGCCATGCACTTGTATGCCATATTTTGACTCACGAGTTTTCAATAACTCATATCCCTTCCTGCGATCACCATGAAAAGCCTGCGCTGAGCACAGCTGAGCCGTGGACGCCCATGGCTCAGCTCGTGAGTCGCTGCCAGAATGCAGGCGCGTCTGGCCACGGCTCCTGGAGCACACAGAGTGCCTTACCTGCACTTCAGCGTCTGTGTAATGCACAGCATCTGGTAGCATTTCGCTTCCGACAGCTTCCGACATTGAGTGGCAGTGCCGGCTTTCTGTCCCATATGTTTCACCCCTGCCAAGGCCCTCACTATATTTTTGGGCCTCGTTCTAGCACTGGGTCCACTGGGTCACATGACCATTCTGCAAATTTTACCTAGTCCAATATGCTGAAAACATTGCTGTTTTCTTGGTCATCTGAATCGAGCAGGCCAGCATTCCCTGTGTCTGTATCAATTGATCCTTGTTCCACGTCACTGTCACAGGAACTTTGGTCACATGGCCAGTGTCACAGACATCATCATCACCGCCACCCCCATCACACTTCTGCTAGGAAAGCCTAGGTTTTGCCATGATGGCTCCTCCTCATGATCCCTGCATGAGTCACTGGGTGATTCACTCTTGACCTCCTCCAAAACTTGCAAATCTGGCTTTGCATGTGGCACTGTACTGAATTTAGCTACTTCTACCAGAAAAATCGAAAGAAAAAAATAATTTAAAATGAAACATGGAATGACGTGGGTCTGCCAGACCCTTTGTGATGCTCAGGTAAACATTCACAAAACCAGTTGGATGGTGCACACAGGTGGTTCCAAATCCCATGTCGCCACGTTTGCACACATGCACACTCCTAGCTATTCATCATACCAAGTGGGTAAACACACCGATTCCTTCCTGGGTCCCTTAGGAGAAGGTACTGAGATGTGCAGTTGGCTACTAGAAAGCTAAAGTCCAGTGTTAGAGGTTGAATGGGATGGGCCCCTGGGCCCAGGCTTGTGCCCTGTGGCCTAGGTAGCACACATGGGAAAACCTAGTATGGCTGAGTACCTGGCTTTGATATCTGGTACTGAATCAGAAAAAAAATTTAAAAAAGAGAGAGACAAAGCAAAGAAAAAATAATTTAAAGAATACGTTCCCTTCAAGCTGAGGATACAGCACTGGGTAAACAAGACACCATCATGTCTATGCCGATGTTCCTGGGAGAAGGCCATGGGTACCCACTGCCTGCAGCGGGCTGGGGAGATGCATGTGAGAGCTGTGAGGAGACCTACACCCATGGGGCGGCCCTGGGGGAAGGCTCAGAGGTGCAGGTGTGAGTCCCTCCTCCCCGCCTAGACCTCCTTCTACTCTTGCCATGGAGCACATCCGCCCTTCACCGCTTCATTTCCTGACGGGACCAGAACATTGCCTGGCCCAGCTGTAAGTGCCTGAGAAGCACTCGCAGACCCAGTGGATCTGATCCTCGCAGTCCATCTGCAAGGAAACTGCGATCATTTCATTCCAGGATGTGTGCCCGAAGCCCAGGGAGAGGTGACTTCTCCACACCCCACGTCCCAGGGAGAGTTCACAAAGGAGTGCAGCCTTCACCCACTGCATCGGTTTCTTTCCTCACTTATTTATTTGGGCTTTTTGAGACAGGGTCCCACTATGTATTTCAGGCTGGCATTGAAGGTACTATGGATTTCAGGCTGGCCTCCAACTCATGCAACTCTTCCTGCCTCAGCCTCCGGAGTGCAGGGCTTGCAGGCATGTGCCACAGTGCCCAGTTTCTGTATTGGTTTCTTACTGTTGCTGCAACAAAGTACCACAAATTTAGTGGTTTAGAAAAATACACATGGATCAGTTTACCGTTTCGGAGGTCATTGGTCCTCAAATCAAGGTGTCAGACACCTTTTCTTCTTGGAGGCTTGAGGGGAACTGGTTTCCAGTTTACAGAGAGACTAACTGTATCACTCAGAGTTCTCCCATCTCCACAAATTTCACCTCTAGCTCCTTTCCCTTACAAGGAAGGACCCTGGTGATCACATTGGGACCACCTGGAAGTGCCTGTTCTGCCGTCTTGGAGACCCTCAGTTCAGCCACACCTGCAAGGTCTCAAGGCAGCACCCGAGTTGTGTGAGTTTGGGTGCGGACATCTTTAGGAGCTGTAGTTCAGTCTCCGTATCCACGTACCCAACTATCTTTAGAACTCTGAATTTTTACTAACATCCTTAAACGTGCAAGGAAATAGATAATCCCATCTAGAGGTAAAATTAGGAAAAAGTAAACTAGAAGGATTTAAAACTCCCACAGCAAGCGCAAGAGAGGTAGAAATTGAGAGCATCTAGTGTTTTATTATTATTATTATTATTATTATTATTATTATTATTATTATTGGTATCAGAGGTCGAACTCGGGACCGTGTTCTTGCCAGACAGGCACTATGCCGCTGAACTATATCCCCAGCCCTTCTTTTAATTTATAAAGATTTAAAGCAAATCTGCCAACTGTCACAGTTACAGGCGGCAGGAAATGGTGCTGTGTGGTGCTCCATTTTTTCCTCAAAAGCACTTCCTCTGCGCGCAAGAACTCGAGCCTTGAGGCGGGGAGCGCTGGTCTGGCTGGGGCGCCTGGCTCGAGTTCGTAGGTGCTGACTGCGAAGTGGGGTCGCCCTGACCCGGACGGGGCCACGCTGGCAAAGGAGCCGGAGCACGCTCCGCAATTCCCTCCGGACCTGCGACTCCGGGCCGGACTCTGAGGTCTCACGCGACTGCGTGACCCTCCAGCCGGCGGAGAGGCAGTGACAGCGCGACAGTGCCTCCCGGTGGCCGCAGGTGGCCTCACGCCCAAGCAAAGCGCGCAAACCGGCTCCGCACTGCACGCTAAACGGCTGTTCGTGCGCTGCCGAATGAGCGCTACGCTTAACGTTTGGAAACCGTTTCTTCCTTTCAAACGGCTTAACGTCGCCGCTGCACTCAGTCGTAGTCAGTCATGGCGGGATAGTGGCCGCAAAAGCGGCGAAAGACGCCGGAGACCGAGCCCGGCGGGTCGGGCGGCAGCGTAATCGTCTCTGAGCCCGACCCACCGCGTCACAGCGCCCTTCGTCACACTAACAGGCTCCGCGGGCAGCACTTCACACACGGGCGGTAGCGTGGCCGAGTGGTCTAAGGCGCTGGATTTAGGCTCCAGTCATTTCGATGGCGTGGGTTCGAATCCCACCGCTGCCAAGTCCGGAAAGTTTCGGTTTTTCCACTTCCTGCTCTTGTTTTTTCTTACACTGTGAAGTCTTTTCCTCTTTTAAAAACATAGAATGCGGAAGGGAAGAAAATAAACTCTGCAGAGCAAATCCGCTCACAAGTCCAAGACAGAACCTCTGCTGCACCAATTCCTTTCCTTTAAAACAAAACAACAAACACAGATCCCTTTTTTCAGGAGAATGCAACTGGGATACTGTTGAAAACTTCCCAACAGGATGCCTGAGTCTTTAATTCAATGTTTCTAGGCTCAGGACCACAGAGAGTGGATCTCTTTATCTCTGGGGGATAAAAGTTAAGGGTGGAGTGTAGGGTGCTGGTGGGCCGCGGCAGCTTCTCAAAATTCCCCTGGCTACAGAGCGCTAACCCTACCTACCTCATCTGTTCTCTGAAGTTAGACACAACCCCAGTTTGTCAATAATTACAATAACAAATCCCACTGTAAGGGTGTCAATAATTACAATAACAAATCCCAACTCATCAGGATCACACAGGTGAAACCCTTGCAAGGAGTCAAGCATTACAGACATAAAGGATTATTATTGACCTTTAAAAATTATATACGGACATAACAAGCACACCTAACAGGAGAAGCACACTTCTTTTTAAAGCTCGACCACACACTGTGTTTCCCTCACACTACTCCATGATGGCTGATCCAGTTGGTTAGCGCTGTGGTCATTTCCGCTCAGCCACCGCCGGTGTGTGCATCCTGCGATGCGTGTGATGTGTACACCTGGATCTGTTACACACCGCCGTCCTAGCATCCGCAGTCCACACCAAGACTCGATGCGGGGCGGTGTCTGGAGGGCAGGGCTAGACCAAGACACCCTGAGGCTTTCCCCTTGAGGAGGACAGTGCCCACCACTACCCTACATTAGCAAATAGAAACAATATTAAATCACAAAACACGACCAGTTAAACTTCTGTTCCCCCAATGGGTACTTTCAGGAGAATTGTAGTGCTACAAAGATTCCTCTTTCGTTTTTGCGTTTCCTAGGCTGAGTGACCTCCAAAAATCAAAAATCAGGGACCCAGAAAGGCCAAACTGGGCCGGGCGGATGCCGGAGTCAGAAGCTCCTTCCAGCTCCAGCTATCAGCAGAGTTCTGTCTGCCGGACCGAACCCACCACATTCGGATTCGCGGCGGGTCTAGCTCAAGATTCCCAGAGGATCTCCGGACACTCCCAGGGAGGCCGGGGCCGCACCGAGAAAGATGCACCGGTCCGGAATCAGGAGCAATCGGCGCAAACGACAAACGCTAACGCCGAGCCCC
>PVKN010000481.1:0-75286 GCA_004027915.1 Capromys pilorides | reverse complement strand
ATTAACTATAGCCACCATGTTGTATAACAGATCTCCAGAACTTATTTCTTCCATCTAACTGGAGTTTTGTATTCTTTGAACAACATTTTTCTATCCTTTTCTCCTTTAACCACTGATACTCTCATGAATTCAACTCTTTTCAATTCCAAATAAAAATTAAGATTTTGCTATACTTGTATACCTGTGTCAAGTTTGCTTCACTCAGTAGCCTCCAGATTTCTCTATGTTATCACATGTAGCAGGATTGTATTCTTTCATAAGGCTGGGTAGTATTCCATTGTGTGTATCACATTTTCTTCATCTGTTTATCTATTGGTGGAAATGTAGGTTGCTTCCTTATTTGAGGTACACTGCATAGAGCTGTGGTGTGCATGGGGTTGCAGTTGTCTCTTTGATATACTCATTTCATTTCCTTTGGATGTGTGTCTAGTAGTCAGAGTGCTGGATCACATGGTAGATTTATTAACTTTTTGCTTTTTTATAAATCATTTCTTATAGATATTTTCTTGCACAATTACTCTTTAAAGCCAATCTAATAAATTATATCAATGATTACTAATTTATATAACCATTCCCCTATCCCTATACTTCTCAGTCGCATATCTGATTTTTTTCTATTACGAATAAAGCTGTAATGGACATTTTTGTGCAAAATTTGTACTGTTTGCTTAGACTTAAGTTTTCTGAAGAAGTATTGTAGTCCAAGAAAATAAACTTTGTTAAGGCTAGCTCTTTCAAAAGAGGAGATGAAGTTGATGCAGACCCATGATGACTAAGTGGTCAATTCTTGCCCTTTTAAATATTTGAGTTTATCTACCTAATTAACTTTTAGCCATTCACCTCACCCCATATTGACGTCAAGTCTGCCTATGTATATTCTTAAGGTTCCAATTTCTTAGCCTTTTTAAAAATTAGATGACATCATCTACCTCTCAGTCTTCTGGCAGCATTTCTGTGAAGCTGACTTATCTAGAAGAAAGCTCTGGGCCTGGGGAGATAGGTCAGTGGAATAAGTGCTTGCCTCATAAGCATAAGGTCCTGTGTTCAATCCCTGGTACCACCAAAACAAAGAAAAACTCATATTTTTCCAGGTCAGAAGGCTGAGATCACTTCTGGGACATCAAGGTACTTTCCTGTGAATTCTTTCTGTACTTAGAGCTTCCAGTCCTCTTACCAGTGTTGTTCCTTGGTTTTCTTCCCTGATTTTCCTTCTCTTTGAAAGGGAACTCAGTGGAGTCTATAGGAGAGATTGTGTACTGCTACACAAAATCCATGCTCTTCTCTGTCTTCAGAGCACACAGTTGAGTGACATTTCATATGCTTCCCTGAAGCTGGGTGTAGGCATGCGATTGTGTTGCTGCCAGTGGAGGATGGACAGGACTGGAGGGTACCATTGCCAGATCTAGCACATTAAACCCAACATGGGATGGGGATAACACCCATCATGAAGTCCTCAGAGCCTTTGTCAGCCAGTGTATGAGAGGAGTGTACTGTTGACCCACTCAGCCCTCTGCTATGGTTTAGATGTGCTGTTTCTCAATGATTTACATGTGCTACAAGTGTGGCCCTGGGTGGCAGCGCTGAGAGTTGGTGGGGCATTTGAGAGGTGGGGTCTGTGGGAGGCAGTGCGGTCATTAGGAATGCCATCACCAGACAGGCTTAGAGCTTGCACTGGGGAATGAATTCCTTCTCCCAAGATTGAGTTGTTATGAAAGAGCAGGACCAGCTCTTCCCTCCTTGTTTTTCTATATTCTTATTTTTCAGCTGCTCCCCACATGATGATGTTTTTCACTGTCTGATCTTAGACTCTCAGCCTCCAAAAGTATGAGATAATAAACCTCCCTTGTTTCAGCAGTGAAATGGACTAAAGTTTCTAGTATTTGATTGTGGACCTGTTTTTTTCTCAAACCTTTCTGGGGTCATTTGCAATTTATAATTTCATTTGTGTTTTCAGAGCTGTTTTTCCTTTCATCTTGGATCATGAGATCAATCATGTCTAACTTTCCTCCACATATCTTGAGCTTTTCCTTCCTACTTACTGGTGCAGAGCCAAACTCCCAGATGACAGTGACCTTTTACTTACTTTTGACTTATAAACAAATTTCCTGGTTGCGAGAATTAGATCCAAAATGGTACCTTCTTTTCATGATTTTTCTTTTACTTAAAACAATGAATTGTCATTTACACAAGAATTTTGCAGAAACTATAATTTTATTTTAATAGACAAAAGCATTTATAGCATAGTTTCATGGTAAGGGTGAATCTTGCAAAATGAATATTCTACTCTGAAATTTGGATGAGTTTGAATGGCTGGATTGGGTAGAAGAAATAATAGAGAAATTAATGAACCTATACCATTGAGCAACAAGAATTTGGAGTTCTGAAAGCTTTAGACTTCCACTGGATGTAGAGAAAATTTTGTCTAGAAAGATTTTACCTAGCATTTGTACCATATAAAACACATGGCAATGGTAAAACAATACTACACGTATTATAAAGTAAAATTAGAATTGAAATAGGTAGGTAAGGAACTTAGCCATAAAACATGAAGCCCAGAGAAGTGACATAATGTGCTTAGGAAGGGCATGGTTAGTAGTCGAGTTTAGCCTTGTTCTCAGGTCCTTAGCTCCTAGCTCCTTGTCTCAGAAGAGGGGGCAATGCTGCTGTCATAGACCCAGGGCTTCTTCTTGGGCACCAGGCACTTGTGATCCTCAAGGAATCAGCTTATCCATGAGCAGTTCCCATGAGCCTTTGACTTACCAGTGATGAATTGTCAGTGGGCTGAGTTCAGAGCACTGACTGTTAGCATGAGCAAGAGCTTCCTACCATCTTGGAGACAGATTTTCCCCCAAAGGAGAAATATGTGAAAAGTAATAATTCATGAATAAGTTCATCAGTTTTCAAAAAGATATCCAATCTGATACCAGAATGCTTTCTTTATTTCCGTCAGAGATTTAGGCACTGAACCAGAAGAATGAACCAAAGATAAGGATATACCAGGCCAAGTAGGCACCCATGGTAGAAGAATTGGTTTAAGAGTTTGTTTGTCTGACTTACTGTTATCCTCTTGTCCAGATAAGGACACATGTTTACGTGTTGACTGATGAAGCCAGGAGGAAGTTTCCTGAGTGCAAAGTGCCAATCTGCAAACCCTGAGATAAAAAGTCATAAATAGACATAGAGCCTGACCCAGAGCCAGGTTCAGTGTCCTTGGGCTGGTAGGACGTGCGGGCCAGGTCCCAGTTTGGGGAGGGTGGTTGGGGTTGAGCAGCTGCTGTGGAAATTTCCAAGAGCTCTTGGGAAGCTCTGATAGTCCCCATAGTACAAGGAAGATATGAGTTATGAAACAGACACAAGACATGGTCCCAGCTCATAAGGAGTCAGGTCTCCAGAGAAAGAATTCAAAAATGCTTGCCAAGACAGCCAAGGAACAAACAGGTTGCAAAATCCTGCACCAAAGGTCAAGGCATAGAACTAATTGGGGAAAGTCAGTATTATCATCCTATTATTTGAATCCCTTTTTATCTTCTAAGGAAAATAGTTCCAAATACCAACTTCATATTAAGGAAAAAGTTTATTTTATTTCTTTAATACTAATGAGGGGCACAAACAATGTATTAATTTTTAAAAGAAAATAAACTGTAGCATAAGACTTTAGGTAGAAATTACAAAATCATTTTTAATACAGAATTCAATGAAAAAAATGTTCAAAAGAATGTCAAGATGTAGCTTAGTGGCAATGTTGGCAAAGCATGCACAGGACCTTGGGTTTAATCCCAGCACTGGAAAAGCAAAGTGATTATCAAAGGACAACAATTACGTCTTGATAACTTTTACCAAAAGTTTTGGAGTGTTCAATTCTGTAAAATCAAGTGTTGCAACTCTCACAGGAATTCGAAGTATATTTTCCCCTCACTAATAAGATTCAGGTCTTGTGAATGTGTGCGTGCAGACACATGCACACCTATGCAATGTATGAACCCACAATGCGCAGCATTCTCCCACAATGCTGCATTTCTGCTGTGGTTGGGACACATATACCCCAAGAGTATGTGTGTTGGGAGTTTGGTTCCTAGCATGGCAGAGTGAAGAGCTGGTGGGACACTTGAGAGTGGAGCCTAATGGAATGTCCTTTTGTCATTAGGGGACTTGCCTCAGGAGGAATTAAAGGACTTCTCCTGGGATCCTGAGCTCTCCCAAGAGTGAGTGTTACAGAGTGAGCCCAACCCCATCCTCTTTGGTTTGCCGTTTCTATGTGATCTCTTCTTTCCATACTCACTGCGGCCAAAACTGATTAGTACAATTGCCAGCACACTAGTTAGGACTCCTTTGTTTAGGAGTAAGAGAAAAATATGAAAAGGATGAACTCATTGACAAGAGCTCAGTGTTAGAGAAGCTAGTTACATGTTTTAATTAGAACTCCATCTCTACTTGGCTCTGCAGGTCTTTGTGCAGGCTTTGCTTTAGCACTTGAATGTGTTTTTATGTTACACCTAATAGGGTGTTGAAGTTATTTGTCCACTAGTTTTTTTTCATAGTGAATGAATTATGGAATGCATGTCTCTATCATACGGGCTGGCTTATTCATGGCAAAATGCATGTGAACCACATCGGGATACACCTGGTCTAGGCACAGAGAAGCTATTGTTTCCAGTAGCCCTTGCACAGAAATCCTGTGCTTCCTTCTGATTGGACCATCCCAGGACCATTCCCTGTGGTCATGTCATGCATTGACTGGCTCTTGGCAAGAGGCTAGAATTGGCTTACACCTTGTAGAACCATCCCTGGAGTTACAAACTCCAATTGATGATAGCTACAAGATGCTCCAATTGTTCATCACACCTTGGTAGCAATTTAGCTTTTTTTCCCCAAATATGATGGGTACTTCTGAGGCACGAGGCACTGTGGGAGACATAAAGTCATGTAGCTATACTGTAAACTTAAGGGAGCGACAGAATGCTTCTGGCTGTGGTGCTCAGAGAAGTCTCACATTAAACATAACATTGAAATAAGGTCTCAAAGAATGAGTAGGAGTTTAATGATTGAAAAGAGAGGGGTAGGAGGCAGGGAGAAATAAGACTGGCAACTGCAGAGGCAGAAAGTCAAGGGGAAGTTGACAAAAGGTGGTCTGGGTTAGTGAGAGCACAAGTTCTTGGTATTTCTGTTAAGGCAAGAAATGTTACCCTACCACAAAGATAGCTCAGGGTTTAAATTATACTCAAGCAGCTCAGATGAACTAAGTCAGGGTGCAAGGTGATCGAGTCTTTTCCCATAAAGAAAACTGGCTTAAGCCCTCGCCAACCCAATTAGCATGAAGTTCAGTACCTCCTTTTAGGAGGGCTCCCCACTTGTTCTTTCCATATACAAATTACACACAGTCCAACAAAGGGAGTGGGCTGGGGTTGACTTTCACTTGCAGGCAGAGGCCACTGCTCCTGACAATGTAGTCGCTGGGCTCCGCGAGTGGGACATTTCTACTATCAGTTTGAGAGTGTTCTTCACCAATGGTCCAGGGCCATGATTTCAGGCTCTGCTCTTCAGATAAATTCCCAGCATCACCATCTACTAAGTCACTGGCTGTCATAAAGTCAGCTTAGGGTACAGTACTGTCACAGATAGAGAACAGCTGCCCTCTGTGTTTTCCTGGGATCCACACCACCCAGGGGCTGGGGAAATCTCCTTCCCTCTCCAACAGTCTACAGCAATCTTCCCTCCTTTCTCCTTCCCCCTGTTGCATACTTTGCTGCCCCCTCCCACTCCTGGGCATGTCGGCTTAGGGGGCACCTATCTAAAATGCCTTACCTCAAACCAGGATGCTATCTACACTGCCATCATTGGCACGAAGACAGAAAATAAAACCCAAAGGTGAAAAGAAAACCCAGAGGTACTGGCTGTTCTACCCACAGCCTTGGGGTTCATGCTCTATGCCCTGAGCTCAGGATCACCTACTCACCTGAGAAGCTTGGCTCCTCTGTGCTTTAAATTCTCACTGACTTTTAATCTCCCAAGTCTTTGGTTGGTCCTCACCTATAAATTGAAATGCATTTCCTTGTAGCTACTCTGATCCTGCCAGGATTGCATTCCCTGCCCATGGATGGCTCTGCCATGGTGAGCTCTCCATTTTGGACACAGAGCCTCTCTTTTCTACTCTCCCGCCTCATCTCACCCTCACAACCTGGCTATGTGCATCTCACAAAGAAGCAGGCAAGGTGGGGATGCAGGGTCAGGCTCACTTTGTGGTTTGTGTCTCTGCAGAGTTGGTTGCCTTCAGTATGTAAACTTGGGGCCTGAATATGGAAATGACTTCAAAATTTATTTTAATTTAAAACAAAGGAAACTTTTTTTACCCCAAGAGGACTCATTCACAGACAACATGAAGGAGAACAAAATGAAGTATGCATTCAGCAACTGAGATGGCTTCGCCTACACTGGAGAACTTAGGGGCATAGGAATGAGTCATAGGCTCTTTTCACCTCACTTGCTGTTTCCTAAGTCTGGCTGTATAATCAGGTATCTTCCCTGCATGAAATCAACTTAGGATCAAAACAGTTGGGTAAGATGTTAGGTGGCAGGAGGGGTTAGAAAGAGGGACATAAAGGAACTTTTTGGAAGAATGATTTTTTTTCTTTGTAGTGCCTGAGATTGAACCAAGAGAGTTGCACGTTCTAGGAAAGCTCTCTGCCTTGGAGCCATACCCCAAGCCCAATTTTTCTCTATTTTATAACGTTGGTTAACTGATGTTTTCATTTGTAAAAATTTATGGACTATAAATGTGAAATTTCTGTATCTTACTGTATATAAATTATGTTTCAATTTAGACATAGAAAACTAAAACCAATGATTAGGACACACCTGGCTAATGCCCACATGTCGGAATCAATGTCAAAGAGACAAATAGATTCCCAAGAAGGCAGACACTTGCTCCAAGCAGCGTGAGTAGTTGGAAAGAAAAGCAGCATATCTTGTTTGCGGGCCTCGCTGCGATGTTTCCGGCTGTGGGGAGCTGAGCCTCCTCTGTAATGTGCTTAATCGCTTCTAACTGTGCAGTCAGCTAACTACAGTCATTAGGCTTGCCTTGGATCAACAGGATTTGGAATTCTTTAAGTCATTCTCTTAGTAGGACTGGGTTGCCTTTTCTCAAGTCTGGTGACTTTCAGATCATGGTCTGTGATATTGTGCTGCTGAGCCCAGACACGATCTCTTTGCCTTGTGTTTCACCACTGAGTTTTGAGGGTGGCGTGTGACCTGGAGCCAGTGAGTCGTGTGTGTGTGTGTGTGTGTGTGTGTGTGTGTGTGTGTACGTGCACCTCAGGCCTCTGGTCCCAACAAAGACACTTTGGATTCAACTTCAGCACCTGTCGTCACGCAGCAAACTAACCCTGCTGAGATCTAATTAACCTCACTTTGAAAACAGGATTACTCACGGCAGCACTGTTTGTAATAGCAAAGAACAAAGACTGTGCATGAGAGGACACTGTATAAGTAGTTCATGGTTCAACCATGTAAGGTAACACTGACAAAGAACCAGGTGCTCTCTGTGCACTGATTTAGAAAGAGCGTCAAGCTTACACTGTTGGATGAGAAAAGGGGAAGACCTTGGGTAGTATGGCCACTGGTATAAAACATGGGCCTATGTTTGTATTTGCTGCTATATATTCAAAGACATTTTGAAAAGAGGCAAGAGACAGTAGCAGTGCTGGGTACTTATAGGAGGTGTGTGGCACTGAAACTCTGAAGTGAGTGGAAGATGGAAGGAGTTGGGAGGGAACTTTCCACTGCCAACCTTTTCAAAGTAGATTTTTAAATAATCAGATGAACATGTTATGTAATGGTAGATCGAAATCAACTAGTCAAAGTGTCCAAGAGCTTTTTTAAAACTAGGAAAATTTTTTAGGAGCCCTGTAATCACTTATTTTAATCCAGCATTTCCAAAATCTGGTTTGTGGAGGTGTTTTGGGAAATGCAATAAAGGAATCTATTTTCTTTTCTTTCGTTTTTTGGAGCACAGGAGAAGGACTCCAGGGCCTTGTACATGCCATGTGAGTGTTCTATCACTGAGCTACACCAACCGCTGTGGAATCTATCTTAAAATTAATAAACAATTTTTTTTCTGTAGTGACAGAGCCCTCTGAGAGCCCCCGGGGGGTGGGGGGTAGGCACCCAGGGACCCATGTAGAGCAGGGATTCAGGCCATGATTTTCCCCCAAGCATCTTTGCACTTGGAAACTCTTCTGCATTTTTAAAAATGTATTTAGTACAGGGTCTCTAGTGTCTCACTATACAGATCGAATTTAAAGGATCCTTCCTGTTTTTCAGCTTCCCAATTGCTGGGATTTTAGGTGCGTGCCACCATGCCTAGTCTTGCACTGTTGGACTTAATGATCATGCAGCTGCAGCTTGTTTTTATTGGAAATTTCATATTAATATTCCAAAGGACCAAAAACTCAAAAAGAACACTCATACAGTATATAACTAGGTAATATAGACCACAAGAATTATGTTTCTTTTATGGCTAAATTTTAATTTCTATTGACATGAGTTTGTACTACATAATGAATACATTCTTCGTGGGGTTGATACATGTATACAACTTACCATAGTTCTTTTTCCATTCCCTTCACCTCCCCTCCTCCCTGAGAATTATACTACTATGACTGGGATCAAGATTTTTTTTCTCCATGTCTGAAAATTATTATTGATCTACTTCTATAGAAAAATCAAATGATTCTGCTTTAAAGTTCAATGTTAAAGAGAAAACAGCACACATAAACATTATTCACGATACTTTTAGTTATTGTTTATTCAAGTAGTAAATATCAAATAAAAGATGAAATTGTTAAGGTAGTTTATTTTGTGCG
The DNA here is from genome assembly GCA_004027915.1 of Capromys pilorides. Lineage (NCBI taxonomy): Eukaryota > Metazoa > Chordata > Mammalia > Rodentia > Capromyidae > Capromys > Capromys pilorides. Next base: position 66,428 of record PVKN010000481.1, on the reverse strand, counting down.
CAAAAAATGTGAGAATCCTATATACTGTGTATCTTTGAGACAGTAATATTACACAAAGCATTTGGGGTATAATAGCTAATGAATTGGATGAAATTACAGAAAATATTGATCTTTCAAACTTAAATTTCAGTGCCAGTAAGCTTTTTTAGATGATACATGGGGGAATTTTTAGTAATACATGTATATCAACATAATATCAAGATATAGGGGACTAAACACCTGCTTAGGCAAATGTAGGTACCTGAGTCTGATACCTGGCACCTCATGCCACTGGCCCTGCTCCCAGGCACACTGAACTGGCCACCAAGACCGGGCCTGCTGATGCATGCTTGTAATCTCAGTGCTTGGGAGGCTGAAAACAGGAGGATCACTATGAGTCCGAGCTGATTAGTGAGACCCTGTACCAAATACATAAAAAAAAACCCATAATATTTTGCTGAACACATGATATGTATTACCATTTTGGATTTATCATTCATTTAGTAAACAAAAATAACTAAAATTTTATAATGTATGCTATGTGACAGGCACTAGTTTAAGCATCTTGCATATATGAATTCATTTCATGTTCAACAACCCTGTACTAGCATTATTCTAGGCACAGATACTAGTATTATTCAACTTACAGAGGAAGAAACTGAGGCACAGAAAGTTTAAGTAACCAGTCCAGAATCACACATAAAGTAGTGGAGCCAAGCTTCTAACCTGGGCCATCTGTCTCTATTGCCCATGTCCTTAAGTATTTATTGAGCACTTGCAGCTTGGCAGTGACTGTTCTAGGTGCTGGGGTTGTAGGGTGAACCAAAGCAACAGTTTTCGCTCTCATGAAACTTACATCTCAATTGGGAGACATACATGATTAAAAAACAAATAATTTTAGATGTGTTAGGTAATAAAAAGCACAAGGAAGACAGTATGGCAGGAAAAGTGGTAGGGATTCCTCTTCAGACCAGATGGAGTGGGGAGGACAGATCTTATTTCTGTAGGATAACAAGGTGATCCCTAGACCCCCACAAAAGGAGGTGTGCATGCCAAGAGGCTCTCTGAGGAACAGGCTTAGTGAAGAGAAAGGGCAGTGTCTGAGCAGGGCCTGTTAGTGTGTTAGACCATGATGAGGATCTCTCTCTCTCTCTCTCTCTCTGCTTAATGTCAGAGAATTGAGAATGCCACCAAAAGATAACAGGGGTTATGGTCATGTTGCATGTATATGGAGCAGTACATGGATTTGGGGTTTTATTCCACGTGAAGTGAGAAGCTAGCAGTGGCAGGGTATGAGTTTAGAAGTGACATGACCTGTCTTTTGTTTTAAAACAAACAACAAAGGATCACTGTAGGAAGATGTGTGGAAACCCTGTTAGTGAGCTGTTGAAAGGATTCAGGTGACAGATGAAGCTGGCTGAGCCTGGGGCAGAAGTGTTGCGGAGGTAAAATTTGCTGACTCAGGAGGCATTCTGAAGATGAAGCGGAAGACTTTGCTCATGGATTTGATGTGAGGGATGACAGACAGGTCAAGGATGGGGCCAACGCACTCTCAACCTGAGCAATGGAAGAAATGACCTGCTTGTTAGGCAAAGCAGAGAACTTATAATGTCCCACAGGCCAAGTCAAATGACTGTTTCAAGAAGGATGTGGGGCAAAACATATTAATCAGAGGAAGATACCTTCTTCACACTATGGGGTATTTCTCTAGGAAACTAGACTGGTAGTTCCTGAGGATAGATTAGTCTGTGGTGATTGGGTATGCTTGTCCTTAGGTATGTTGGGAACAAAACTGGCCCTAGCAGTGCTGGCAGAGTGGACCAACATGGAAGTTCCCTCCTGTTTGCAGAACTGAGGCATCACATCCTCTCCCCACTTCAGGCAACAGAAGCCAGACCTGTTGGAAATCACACCTTGATTCTGCAGCAGTCAGATTCACCAAAGGGTGAGCCAGGGTGGCTGCTAGGCTGGGAGGGCTGCAGCTCTGCAGGCAGGACAATGGACAGCCGCAGACATCCCCAGAGATCTGGTTGGCCTGGCTCTGGATGGTCTAAGGCAATTACTTCAAAGTTCAGTCCAAATGACTTCTTCATTTTGTTTTGAGGTACTGGAGATTGAACTCAAGACCTTGTGGTTGCCAGGCAAGCACTTATTCTACTGAGCTATCTCCCCAGCCCCAACTTCTTAATTGTTTAAAATTTATTTTCTAGGTAGTGTGAAGATGGAGGAGGCAGAATCTGGACTTCCTGGAGGATGTGAGAATGTTCAGAGTGCAGTGCTCACCACCACCCAGGTATCCACCCTAAGAGGCCGGCAAAGTGCCATCTCAGTGGCCTGGGAAGCAGGGCCTGTACCTCAGAAGGAAGGGAGCCTGACTCCAGTAGGGCTGTGTTCACCCAAAGCCCACACACAACGTCATTCTTTCCCAAGCACTGATGGACAAATTCACCTTGGACCTCTGGGAAGTCAAACTCCAAGTGGCCAGTGAGGGAAGTATCAGCATAGCTTCCCTTCTGACTTCATGTTAATAAGCTACGACTCCCACCACCTTTACATTTTTCCTAGTAGGAAGATTAAGATGACTTTCAAAAAAATTAAATGTTGACAAACTAGATGAAAAAAAAGGAACCCAGAATAAACAATAATCCTTTGGGTTGACTATTTTATGAAAAAACTCACAAGCTGAGCATGACAGTGCATGCTTGTAATACCAGCACTCTGGGAGACTGAGGCAGGAGTATAGCAGGTTGGAGCCGGATCTGCCCAACTAAGCCACGTAGTGAGACCCTGCTTCAAAATAGCAACAAAGAGGGCCAGAGATGTTGCTCAGTGTAACGGTCTTGGGTTCAATCCCCAATCACACACACACACACACACACACACACAAATCAAAACCAAAGTCACTCAGTTGTTCTTGGGCTTCCGTTTTCTGTAAAAACTAGTGCTGGACACAAGTCCAGATCAGTTTTTGGGAGTCATCTGATGCAGAAATTACCGGAGAGGTTGGCAAGGCTTAGTAGGGACGCAGGCAGCAGACATCCTTAGGAGGCCTGCAGGCTTGGTCTCTCTTCCCTGGTAAAAGGGAGCCACACAAAGCCTGGGCCTAACCCTACTGTATTTGCTCAGGAGCAGAATGACCGCCGCCGCCTCCGAGGGTGCTTGCTCTTCTCCAGTCCCGCTCCCTCTGCCAGCTACCACCTCCAGTCCTAGGTCCCAGTTTTGTCACCGGGAGTGGGAAAGAAAAAAGTGGGAAGGCCGCCCGGCAAGCTGGAGATGCACGTGAGATTTGCCTCTGTGATGCCACGTTCCCCCGCTTTCCCAGTGTTTTTTGTGCAAAAATAAAGGAAAAGAAAAAGGAAAGAGCCCTATTCTGCTTGAGCAGAGCTACAAGTCGGCCTTGCCCGGCCCTCAAAGCCCTCTCGGTTCAGCCCCACCCCAGCCCCTGCAGCACCATGTCTTCTTTCGGCAAGGCGTCTAGGAGGTCGGGAGAACCGCAGCGGAGGGAAGGCGCTCACGTGGCTCACCACTGCTGTCGCGCGTAAAGGTGCACGGACACGGGCCAAGAACACAGCTTCCCAAACCCCAGAAAGGGGCGGCGTGCAGGGAAAAGAGCAAACTGCAGGGACCCCACTCGCTGGAGCAGCCTTCCATTGGCTCCGCGCTCTCCGATGTGGAACCTGATTGGCTGAAGGCTGAGCGCACGGGCTGAGCACGCTCCCCTGCGTCGCGCGGCGCTGGGCGGGCGACGTCTTCGTAGCCAATGGGAAGGGCAGAGGGGCGGAGACAGCGGGCGCAGGGCCTCCCCCATCTCAGGCGAGTTGGTAAACAGAGTCGAGAGCTTGTGGGGCGCCAGCTTCGTGTGGAGCGCGCGGAGGCCGCGCGAAGGTGACCGAGGATTCCCCGCTGACTGTGGCCAGGTAAGCCTGTCTGCCCTGCCCGGCCCCGCGTGCGTGGGCGCTTTGCGGCCTCGGCCGCACTTGGCCTCACCTCCCGCAGTCCTTGCAGCCTCCATTGACAGCATGGCTTTGCACGTCTCCAGTTTCATTTGTCGTGAGCCCTGAGGCGGGACCCACCGCGTGCTCACCTCAGCCCGCGCCGGGCACTTGCGTGAGGTTACAAGGGCCTCGTGCAGTGCCCGGCCTGTGCAGCTTGGTCGCCAGGGCAGCGTTCCCGCCTCGTGTTCTCGTGCCAGTGGATCTCTTTGCTTCCTAGACCACTCTGCAGGGTGTGATTGGGAGCCTGACTAAAACTTTGGCTGCCCTGGCCCGAGCCTATTGGGCTTCACAGATGGAACTTTGGGATGAACTTGGGGAGGGAGGCTCTTTTTCCGAGCACCCTTTCTTCTTCCTCCTCTTCTAGACGCTGGTGGTCTTGTGAGTGATTTGGACCAAATCCTCTACACTGGAGCTTTTCGCTAGCTTATTCTCACTGCGTACATAGTCCTGTCTGCAGAATCCAGGGGAAATTTCCCACTATGGGGGATGGGGAGGACTACGGGGCGCCTCTGGTGCTGGCATCCTTCGTGTGCAGAGAGATGTATCCTTCTCAAAGGGCAAACAAAGCTTGTGTGCAGCCTTCCAGCTTGGCTTGGACTCACAGCGCATTGGAAAATTTGTCCACATTCATTTGGGCCTTAAGTCTGAGACATGCCAGGCTTACCACCATGCCAAAGGATTTGAACGCATGTAGATGCCAGCCCACCTGTTGTCATGCTGTGGGTAGATGGGTGATCTTGGCGAGAAGGCTGTTGGTAGACTTTGTTGTGGAAGAAGGGCCGTCTCCTAAGAAGAGGGGATGGAGAGTGGTTGTACACACAAGCAGCATCTTTTTAAGACTCAGGCGACAGTTTTGGGTGTTATGTTCGCCTTGCAAGCAGTGCATACAATGCAGAATTGTATATATATTGATTATAAGCCAAGAAAAAAGTGAACTAGGCAGTCAGGGCTCCTTCCTCAGAACCAGTGCATGCCTACGATAGAGTTTCCATTCTCCAGACTACTGATGTACTGGGTCTTTAATTCTTTGCTGCGGGAAGGGGGCTGTCCTGTGTTTTATAGGGTGTGTAGCAGTCCTTCACTTGGCAGGGAGCCCCTCTGTTCCACCAGTTATGACTGTCAAAGTTGTATGTAGACGTTGCCCTATGTCTCTTGGAGGGCAAACCTGCCCTTGGTTAAGAGCCATAGCTTAGACTTTAAAAAGGGCCATCCCATGCTGCCAGGGACCTCTCAGAGACCTGCCTAAGAGTAGTTGAGAAGTTTGAGGAGATGCCAGTGTGTTATGCTGGGAGAAGCCATGTAGAAAGGGCTTTATTTATTAATTTTTTTGTTTTAATAAGAAATAACAATGTGACATTTTCAAAAACATGTTAGTAGTAATTCCCAATAATTGATACAATGCATATTGTTGTCCTTGTAGTAGTTATACAGAGCACAGGATGTAGACCCTAATCAATGTTGTTACAAAAAATTTCTTCTCATTGAACTAAGAGAAAGTAGTTCTATACATAGTCCAGTATTCCATAATTGCAGTGGATTATTAACAGAACTGGCAATGTCAGAAGCTGTTGATTTAAGCCTTTTACTGCTTAGCATACTAATCTAGCTTTACATTTTATGCCTCATGGTTAAACTTTTCTGCTGGGTGGTTAAGGGCAAGTTAAAACAAGACCTGTATAACAAAACATGTAACTTTTGTATTTCCCAAGGTCAGTTAAATCCCCTCAGGATTTACTTTGAAACCATGTACAGTGCTTTGTAGAACTGTTGTCAGTGTCAGCCGTCTGGATGAGTCACAGCCATTGCTTGATCAGTTTACTGTCTGTGAAAGCCTGAGAGAATGTTCTCTCTCTAGCTGACTCTCCTTAGGCACACTATATATTCATCAATTCCTAGAAAGGGCTTTAAAGGAGACCCTATCTGTGAACTGGTGGCAGATGTGAAACCTGTCACCAGAGAGTTAGAGCTACAGACCCATTGGCATTCATTGTGCCTGCTGGATGCAGGGCAGTGATAAGAGGGCCAGGAGTGCTGATGAATGGGAAACTGGTAGTTTCCATCTCTGGGGATATTATGAGAGAGAGTGTGTGTGTGTGGGATATGCAATGAAATAACTTTATGGACCCAATTTTCAATAGTGAGTGAGCAAATACAAGCATCCTGAATGCTGTAGAAGCCAACTCAGGTATCCACAAGTGACTCCTCCACAGCGGTGCTTTTCCCATCCTCACTGTTTGCTCAGCCATTTCTATCTTGTGAACAAGGAGAGGCTAGAGCTGTGTATGCAGGGAGTGAGTGGCTGCATTTCAATTGTACATTGGAAATATATATCTATATCTATATCTATATCTATATCTATATCTATATCTGTCCTATTAGTGTCAGTACAGCCTGAACATGTATATAATTTGTGGAGTTCTTTTACAGTTAATTGAAGCTTCAATGTCAGAGAAAGTGAGCCATTTCTTTTTGTGCACAGAAAGATGCTGTCGAGTCTACATTTCGCCTTCAGTATAACCCAGAATTTATGCCTGACTTTTAGGTCCCAAACTAATGGGCATGCAGAAAAACTGGGAAAGCTATGCTTATTGTACATGGAAAAATATTCCAAGCCCCTACTCTGAATTTCTGTTTCTTTATTTTTCATCGTTCCTTTGGAGCTGTATCAGAATTTTCCTATGACACTCTTGGTCTTCTAGGGGTCTTTTGGGCGCTCTTTGTTACTGATATGAAAGGATCAGGAAGAGAGATCACTTCTCCTTTCTCAAAGAGAAATTTGGAGAAGTCTATTATTGGGAAGCTCAAAACTTGGCAGGATAATTTTCCATCAAGAGCCGTGGACACTGAGTCATTATCTTTGTCAGTTGAAACAAGAGCTGTGTGCAAAATTAGACAGCAATATTTAGGTAGAGCATTTTCTTGAGTTGACAACTGGAAATAGTTCTAACATTCCTGTTAACCGTCAAGAACTTGGGAGACCCAGTGGGAAGGAGAGCAGGGGACTGTAGAGCTTGGGGGTCCTGTTCCTTCTGAAATTGCACATGTGGGAATGGTGAGGTGGGGAGATACCTTGTGGGAAGTGAGGGTGGCCTGGGTGCGAGCTGATGGGATACAGATAGGGGTCTGATTTGAGGCACAGACACATGTGTGTGCGCAGAAATTGCTGAGATTTCTAGTTGGAGGAAAGAGTTGGGTGATGTTGCATTAATGAAAATAGAGGGTACAGGGGAAGGAGGAGCTGGTTTGGGAAAAGATGATGATGTTAGAATTAGACATGAGACGTTAGTACTTTTTCCATTCTCTTTAAAATTGAGGTGTAATTTTCATGTAAATTCACCCTTCTTAAGTTGGACAGATGCATATCGTCATGTGACCACCACAATCAAGGTGTAGAACAACTCCATCTCCTCCTTAGTATTCTTTATGTGCCCTGTAGTTGCCTGTAGGACTTTAACTGGGCTTTATTATACATGCAGATGTGTATCATTTGGTTCTTGACATAGTTTAAGTGAATGAGACAGCCTGTGTAGCTTGAGAATGGGAAGGCAGCGCCTGAAGCAGCCCAGGAGACAGTGCACATAGCAGGGAGGCTGGAGGGTCAGTGGTGTGCCTGGATCACCACACTGTGTCCCCAGATGGCCACAGGAAGAGAGGCTGGTGAAGAGGAGGCCAGAGTGGAGGGAAGTACTGGGGCTGGCAGGAAACCCTGTGGAGAGTGGTGGTAGAATTAGGCTGAGGACACCCACTGGCTCCAGCCATCAGTTGGCACAGAGAGTGGCTAGGGTAACAGGAGAGAGGAATGAACCATCTTTAGGAGTGGTGACCTTGAAGGAGAGGCAGAATCAACAGGAGGTTATGTTTGGTGCTGGGGAGCTGGATGCGTGTTTGTGGATGTGAGGGGAAAGGCCTTTGTGAAAAGGAGATGAAAGCAGAAGAAAAAGTAGAAGTGAGTTCCTCTTGGGCCGAGTTAGGGCAGAAGGGTAGGCTGAGGGAGGTTCTGAGTATGGGGCTGGGATTCAGAGCTTGCTTGTGTCTGATTGATCACAACTGATTGCCCTAAAGAGGGCTGCCACAGAGTGTGGGAGGTGTGTGTGTGTGTGTGTGAGAAGGACAAGTTTATCCTCTTCTACCTCTGTATCACTCATTTGGTGTTCCCAGAGGCATGTTTCTTGAGTGAAACCATAGAATTTCTGTATTTCTACTTTTGTGAAGACAGTGTGGTGGTTCTGCTTCCCACCTCTTGCTACCTGCCTGCCTTCTTTTTTTTCTTTTGTGATACTGGTTTTTGAATCGAGACCTTTGCATTGAGCTACATCCCCAGCTTTTTTTTTTTTTTTCTCTTTCTTTCTTTTTTTTTTACTTCTTATTTTGAGAAGTGTTCTACCTCTTATAAAAACTAAGTTGTCCCAGGATGGGTTAGAACTTGTGATCTTCCTGCTCATCCTCCAAGAATGCTGGATTACAGGTGTGTGCCACTGGTTTTCCTTTTCTCCTTTCATGTCTAGCAGGATCTGTACCTAATTTCTTTTGAACATGGTTCCTTCTAGACTCCATTACATTCCAACTTTCAGAAATAGCTCTCTGTGTCTCGTCACCTTCTGTACTCCAGGTGCAAATGCCGCAGTCCTAATCTCTGAGAGTAAGAGATCATCTAGGTCAACTGCCTCGTCTTACAAGGGCCTGGCACTTGGAGGCCTGCAGCGGAAGGCTGATGTGCCTGACCTCACATGTTGGTGACCAAGCTGGGCCTGGAAATTGAGCTTCTCTGGCAGTTTTCCCTGTCAGCCCCACATCTGTGGTGTCCAGGAACTGGAAAACCTGTTACCAGTGTTTCTTGTGGGCTGGATGAGGGACTCTTCATGTGAAAAGAAATGTTATGTTATACCCTAGAAATTAGGATCACCTCCAGTGTGTGTTCTCTGCCTGTCGCATACTCTGTTTGGCATTGATCTTGGCTCAGAGGAAGGTGAAGTTAAGAATAGATTGCTTGGTAAGCTGCATGTAGTTACTGTTTGACAGATGCTTAAACAAACGTGTCAGATCTTTCCGAGATTGAAAAAACCTTGATGGTTCTGGCTCCCTAAGGTGTTTACAACCAACATTTTGACCAACAGAGGGCAAGCACTGCATTGCTGCCAGGTCTGCTGTTTCCTGCTGAAGTTCATGGGCTAGGCCAGGCTGCCTCATTGAGGTCCGGTTACCTGATGGGTTTTCCTTCCCTCCCCTTTCTTCTCCCTTGTCATCTTGTGGGAGAACAAGAGATGGGGGTGAAGTGACCTGACTCACTAAGCTGGCCTGGAGACTTACTCAGCTTGGCTCCTAGAAAATTGCTTTTTAAACTAGGAGTGCTATTGTCTGTTGCTGTGCATGCTGAGTGGCTCAGGGTGGTGGACAAAAGAGCATTTCTCTGTGCTTGGCCCCCTGAATGTGAGGAGTGCTACAGGGTATTTATGTCCTGCTTGTTCCTAATGTGTTCCAAAAACGCAGCCAGCATACTGGACCGCTTCTCTGTGCTGAGAAATGCCTCACTCCAAGCCCTGAATAAACTTCACGGTTCCTGAGGTAGGGAGACAGTGTCTTCTCCAGGCCTAGCTGCCTCCCTGACTCAGCTGGGATCTGGTGCCCAGCACAGAGAGCTGGGGATATAAAGTGATTACCAGGCTTATCTCAGTCGTGTCCCTTTGATCTCATCATGTCTGCACCTCATTCCTGAGTGTTGTGTGATTGCAGTGATATTAATTGTATCAACTAATGGCTTTGTAGTACCTCGTTTGATCCCTACATGCTATTATGTGAAAGATCTAATCCACTCCTCAAGAACAGTTGAGACTGAAGCTCAAACATTAGCTTGCATGATTTGACTTAGGTCATACTTTGCAAGTCAGCACCAGAGTCACAATTTATTTATTTATTTTTTTTGGTAAATTTTATTTTATTTTTTTTTAATTTTTATTTATTTATTTATTTATTTGCTTGTTGTGTTTGTTTGTTTTTTTATTTATTCATTTTGTGGCTGGCTCAGCCTGCCCTGGTGGTGGGGCTGGCGCAGCATGTGGTGCCAGGGATCGAACCGCAGTCCCTGCAGTCGCCTGAGCTTTCCCAAGCAGGCGCTTTAGACCACTGCACCATCTCGCCGGCCCCCAGAGTGACAATTTAAAACCCAGGTCACCAACTAAGAGGTCTTTAACCTTGTTACTAACATCACTTCCTGAATAAAATGTTTGTTTTTAAATGATTACTTTGAGACTTTAGTGAGATTTTAGTCAGAAAGGGAAATTTCCAAATTGTGCTTGACTGGATGAGGATTTAAAAGCCTTGTCTGTGTTCAGTATTGTGTGTGCCCGGCTGAGGGAGGAGAGCCCCCCTATCGCCTCCCTGTGGTGGAGCCCAGGCTCATGCAGGTTTCTGCACAGCCATGCAGTAGTTAACCACCACCATGCTCTGCTGGTTCTACTTATAAAAACATCTGGGGGATTGGTTATATGTATGGTGGGACAGAGACTGAGTATTTGCCTCTCAAGCTGTTCTGTGTGTTAGCACATGAGTGTGGTGTGTTTAAACAGTGCCAAGAAAAGTCCTAGTAGTCTGGAAGCAGCTCTGAGGGAACATGAAGACCTTAGCCTAGAAGACAACTTGAGGCCCAGAAACCTCGTTTCTTGACAAACAGTACTCCAGAGACCCATCAAAAAGGCTGATTGTGTTTCTGTGTGGGGTATGCAGTGAATAGCCTGGAGGGGCTCCTGCCCCCTGATTGAGATGGGCTTTCTGCAGGTCCAAGAGTGGAGGCCGCAGAATATATCTCTGTGGGCCTATCTGTCTACTTGTAGGTGTGTCTCATCCACTGAGACTCCCCCTATCTCATGCAGGTGTCCGTGTCCAGTGCTTGCCTAGCTAGGGGACCTTTGTTATGGTCCCATGAAAGTACAGAAATGAAGGAATGGTGAGATAGGACAGGTTTATAAGCACTCACACTCTGACTGAATGAGTCTTTTCTCCTTAAGGGAAGGAAAATGAATGCAGGCTGTACCAGTTATGGCTAGTAGTCCCTGGAAAGGGCTGGAGGACAAGGAGATGTTTGGGAAATTGGCATCTGACATCTCTCCCACTCCCCATGGCTGATCCCTTCAGGATCAGCACATAGGGCCCACCTAGCTATGAGTAATTCAGTAAAAGGTGGTCAGGAAAAGGTGTTCTCCCAGGAAGGGACAGATGTCCTGGATGATGGCCAGCTGTGGGTTTACTGGAGGAATCTCACTTCTCAGTCAGGAGCAGAGCTTAACATGGAGTCCATGCTCCAATACAAGCCTTATTGGGCTTCTCTTGTGCAATTCTAGTGACCCTAACTGGTTTCCTGCGACAATTCTGGTTATGGTTTACTCTGTTGCCTGGGAATTAGAGTGGACAAACTTCGTCTTTAGAGGGCCAAATTTTAGACTTTCTGGTCATGAGTCTCTTGCAAGTACTGAACTCTGTTGGTGTTGCTAAAAACAAAACAAAACCCATCAGCAGTCATAAATATCTGAATTAATAAATTGTGGGCAATACCAAAGTGAGTGTGCAGTAATGTGGTCCAATAAAACTTTAGTTATGATAATAGACAGTAAGCCCAAATTTGGCCCCAGGGTAACCTGGTGTACCCATACCCCACCCTAAAGGACAGTAATTATATTATATGACTTGATCTCTGGTTCAGCTGCACTCATTACACTACGTAACTCTAAATAGGATCCTGGCTTTCTTGAGGGGTGGTAGTATAAGCACCTGTTAGTTACTTGTATCTTTTAATGCATGGGCCAATTTTAGGGAAGAGCTGTGCCAAGTGATTTCTCTCATCCTTCTTCTGAGAAGGGCAGTTGAGCCTCATTCCCAAAGTTGGATAACCATGTCCCATCTGCCTGGCAGCCTGTTCTGGGCAGTTGTCTCTTGGTGAAGGACAGTGGCTAACCAAGGGCATGCACAGGCATTATTTATAGCATTCTGAGCTGTCACCTAACTCTTTGCCCATTCCACTCTGAATGAGAACTAGAGTGATCTGGAATAATCTATTAAAATTATAATTTGTGAGTTTGCTTATTACAATTTTAACAAAAATAAGTTATATTTCAGATTATGCTTATTTTTTTATTTTTATCTTTTTTTTTTTTTTTTTTTCTTGTCTTTTTGAGACAGGGTCTCACTATGCAATTCAGGTTGGCCTTAAGCTCACTTTGTAGCCCAGGCTGGTCTTGAACTCACAAAAATCCTACCTCAGCTCCTAAGTGCTGGGGTTACAGCGGTGTGCCACCATGTCCAGCAAGTTGTGATTATTATCGTTATTATTGCTTGAGTTTTTCAAAACAGTGTCTCACTACGTAGTTCAGGCTGGTCTTGAACTAACTTTATATCCCACAGTGTCCTCAAATTTGCAGTGATCCTCCTGCCCCAGCCTCTCAAGTGCTGCGATTGCAGGTATGTGCCATCCCATTTAAGAGTTCTATTCAGTTTAGTATTGTAAAATTTGAGCATCTTCTCTGTAATAAAGAAAATGAAGAATTTCAAAATAATGTATCATCCTACCATTCAAACAACACAGTGTGTTTTTATTTAGTAGCTTGCTTTTTTAAAAAATAAGACAACATGCAATACCCTTTCTTCTTAGTCAGTAAATTCATTTCCCAGTGTCATTTAAATGACTCAGTATACCATCCTGTTCGTATACCACTGTTTACCTAAGCTTTCTTAGACAATGTGGTGACTTACATTTTTGTAGCTGAATTGTCACACATCCATATTTCAGGAAATACAGTTGGATTTGGGCAGTATTCTTGGATTCTCAAGACAGGATAGAGTAGGGAGGAGAAGAGAAACATGGTCTTCCTGGTTTGGAGCCTGAGTTACCTGGGGTGTGACTACCAGAGACCTACCTGGTTGCATTGTGAAGCTTGGACTTTCCAGGCCTGGATGGAGCTGACTGACAGGGGAAAAAAAGGCCGCTTTTCTTGTGTTCTGTTGCCCTGGGTTCTTTCTCTAGTATCAGTTGCCTTTGAAGCTTGGTAGCATGTCAGGATATTGCTAAGCCTGCTGGTAGAATCCTTGAGGTTGACCTCATTAAGTAGAAGCCTGGAGTTGGCTGAGATATTTGAGTGATGGTCTCTAGTTTGTGGTCCTAAAGGCTTGGACAAAAGAACAAGTCATCAAAATCCATGGACTTTAGAAGTTTGTCTTTTTCCCAATACATTTATTCTTTTGGGTCCATGGAAGATAACATTCAACTGATATTTCCTTTCTGTCAGTAAATCTCAGAGATTAAACAACTTTGTCTTTGCCCACACAAGGTAGAAATTGAGATGTTGGTGTCCCAAGTTGAAAGAGGGTGCTTAGCTGGGAAGGGGCAGAGGGCATTCACTAACCTTTCGTGGTGTCTCCTAGAGACCATTGAATAGCCTGGGTATCATGGTGCATGCTTGTAATTCAGCACTTGTAGCTGAGGCAGGAGGATTATTGTGAATTTGAGGCCAGCCTGGCTACATAAGTGAGTTTAAGGCCAGTCTGGACTACATAGTAAGACCCTGTCTCAACAAACAAAAAGAAACACACACACAAAAAATGCTAGCTGAAAAGTGCTTGATGTGACAGTCTTGAGATTCCTTGGCCTGCTCTTGGGTTATTCTCTTTGAATTAATTTGTTTCTGGGTCTCTTTTTAGTTGAGGGAAAGTGGGGAAAAGAAGAGCAACTGAAACTTTCAGCTAGGGGCAAGGCCAGATTTGGGGAAGGTAAGTAGTAAGTAGGTGGAGACTTCCTACCTGGTTCTCAAAGTAAGTTCCTGGGATCAGCAGCCTCATTAGCACCTGGGAACTTGCTAGAAATGCGGGTTCCCGGCACTATCCCACCTTACTTGAATCATAAGCTCTGGGATGTGGCTTGTCAATCTGTGGCTTAACAAACCCTCCATATAATTCTGATACAGACTAAGGCTCCAAACCCCCAGCCTCCAAACCGTTTCTGTGGGTTCTTAATTTTTCATATATAGAGTCACATCGATATTCCCAAGCAGTTATGAGCCAGTCCTGCAAATGACATGAGATACTAGGTTGGATTGTGGAAGACTTCTCAGCAGGGCTAACAGTGGAGCCGAGCCCCAGGAGGGAGAAAGAGCCTTCGGGAGCATAGGTCTGTAGAGGAAGCCTATTGGGTTCTAGGAATGGTTTGGCATGGCTGGCGTAATCAGTGGAGGGAATGTGGTGACTCTGTGGCTGGCAAAGCAGGAGATCTGGAAGGTTCTTTTGGTCCTTTAGGAATCTCAGAGAAGCGACAAACCCTAAAGGGGGTGGCTTGCCAGGATTTTCCTTTTAAAGAAGTTAATCTGGTCAGCATTGTGGGAGTGTGTAGAGGGGTGGGGCTGTAGGTAGCAGTTGTTGGATGGCCCAAGTGGTAGCACTCATGTGGGTATGATGAGTGAGGAGAGTTGGGAAGCTGTGGGTGGTGCTGTACCCTATGGGTGGGGAGCCCTGGGATGGTGTGAACGGGTGGCAAACCGCATTTGGGTTTTCTCAACTTGAGGTGTCTGTGAAGCCTACTCTAGGGGAGGCTCCTCAGGGTGGACTCAGCCGTGGCTCATCCATCTGCTAGGACAGCTTGTTGTTTTCATACCAGCCATCTCAAGGCCTTGTGGCAATGAGGCTAGGAAGGGACCAGAGGGGGCTGTAGTCTTTAGAGGTGCAGATACCACTGGTTTGCTCTAAATGAAGCTGATCTGTGATGCTCTGTAGTTATGAGGCATTGAATTTGTGTAGTAAATGCGTGTGTGTGTGCGTGTGTGTGTGTGTTGCAAGGATCAAATTCTGGACCTCATGCATGCTAGGCAAGTGTGCCACCTCTGAGCTGCTGTGCCAGCCGCAGCCTGGTAGAGCCTTGTTAACGTGCCTTCCAGGTGAGAGGAGATGTGTACGGATGGTGTGTGCTGACTGTGAAGGGGCTACTGGGAAGCCCTATGGGAAACCACCCTGTTGGAACAGAAGTCCCTTTGCTGTGTGGCTGGATGACTGTGTGATGCTTTCTGCCTGTTAGAATTGACCATTTTATTTTTTATTTTTTTGCTAGATTGGGGGTCAAATTCATGACCTTCAACTTGCCAGGCAGGCACTTGTGCCACAGAGCTATCTCCCCTGCCCTCATTTTATTCATTTTTGAAAAGGAATGTAGGTCACTTTCTTGCTGACGCTGGTTACTGTATTTGGCCAAATGACCATCCCTTA
Source organism: Capromys pilorides (assembly GCA_004027915.1). NCBI lineage: Eukaryota > Metazoa > Chordata > Mammalia > Rodentia > Capromyidae > Capromys > Capromys pilorides. The sequence continues at coordinate 51,219 of PVKN010000481.1, read as the reverse complement.
AGGTGATTTTAATTTCTGGTAACTAAATTTGAAGGTCTTCTTGACCCAGACAACTTTCAGAGGGAGCCTCCTTTCAGCATGACTCAGGTGGCCTCTCTGGCAGCTCTTTAGAAAGAGAGAGAAATTCAGCAGAAAGAGTTCCTCCCGGAGCTTGGAGAGTCCTGCACCTGGCGCAGCACTGTGTACTTCTATCTTAATCTCTGATGTTGGGAATGGGAAGCTGTGTTTATTCCAGTTGTTTCTTTCTCTAGGGAAGATTCCTACTTACTTTGTTGATAGCAGTTAGCATGTTAGGACTAGAAGAGGGGTGTGGTAACTTACCAGAACCCTCCTGAGGAGGGTTCAAAAAAGGACAGAAGACGCCAAGTCATACAGCTGGTGGTGGCAGAGCCACAGCTCAATCTAGACTCTGACGACAGTCTTTTCTTCGTGGTTAGGTGCTGCCTCTGACCCTGGCTGTCAGCTCCAGTTGGCTTTGGATGTCTCCCTGGTACCTTCCCATAATAGATGTGTCAGCTGTGTCTTGAGCACCCCAAGCTGGGCACATTGACCCTGAACCTGTAGGGATGTTCCCAGAGTCACAGGAGGAAGTGTTAGTAAAGGACAGAGTGACTTTTTCTTTTAATATAGTGCCTAGGTAACGGGTACACCAAATGTGAACATCCATCCTCCACCCCAGTAGCTTTCTAAGCTTGTGGTCGCTGGCACTGGGCTTCCCCCCTTGCAGTTTGAAAGCTCCACTGCTGAGTTACTCCTGGATGAGGCCCACAAACTGTTCGAAGACCAGCAATTGTAGTGGGTTGGGGGATATTCTCAGTGTGGACTCTAGTACTTGTAGATGACATCATAACTATGACAGGATTCTTCAGTATTAAATGTGCTTTGGCGTTTTTAAAATTTGTTTATATTCAGTCATGTTGGAAACATTCCCTCCATATACCTGGTTCTTGGGGCGTTCCTGGAGGGAATTTGCCACAAAAATGCCATAATTAGGTTATGGCTTATGTTGGAATTCTGAGGAATTAAAAGACTTTTGTAATACTTTGAAAATCAGGTGAGAAAACTGTCTCTTTGTGGAAAGATACTTCTTCTGGTGGTTTTCCCCTCTGTCTTCTCTCTGCTCCTTTGAGGGTGCGTGCTCCCCTGTAGAAAACTCTGGGATGTTGATAAGGGAGTGAGGGTTGACTCACTCTGTACTTTGAGGAAGGCTTGGTATGGCCCTGAATGGGAGGTAAACATATTTGCCAAAGGGGATGGGTATGAACTGGCTGCAGTGGTTTTGAAATCCATGTGTTAATCTTGCAAATTACAAATTGTGGTTTTTACATTTTTTTTTTTAATATCTACTGATTTGAGAAAAACAGGTTTACCTAACAATACTCAAGAACACATATATAGACCCATTCTATGCTCCTGAATTTATAGTAAAATGGACTGAGTCCCACAGACCTGATGTCTAGGACATTTGGAAAGAGAGTGTAATCAGGACTCAGGTGGGCCTGGTGCCAGCTCCTATTCTAGGCCAAAGCCTCTCCCCCAATGAACACAGACACACTGGGACATGGGGTCTCCTCCTGTCCCCTCCCTCGTGGGCATGTTTCTTGAGTCCCGTGGATGTAACAGGGATCATCTTAGCTGTCTCAGGTTCTAGGATTTATGGTGAGAGTTGGCACAATTTGAGAATTCACTGGGTGGATAAGATGAGACCACTAGGACAAAAAGAAAAGCATAATTAATTACTTTTAATGTATATTTAAACAAGATGGTTCATTTGCATTTTGTAAATACAGTATATGAGCTAAAAATATTAAGAAGATGCATTTAGAAAAACAGTGAGAGATTATTATTTATAGTTCTCATGTATAAGAGTTCAATTTTTTGGTTTATTTAGTATATTTCCTCTTAGGAATAATTTTGATTTTTTTTTTAAAGCATCATTATAATTTTAGCCTGCTGTGAAGTTGTATTCAGTGCCAACAAGTTAGCAACCATAAGAGCCAGGACATAGAGTGCAGGGTGACTTTTTTTTTTAATGTATTTAGTACAGGGTCTATAGGGTTTTGCTTTGTAGATTGGACTCCTAGTGATCCTTCTGTTTTTCAGCCTCCCAAGTGCTGGGATTATAGGTGTGTGCCACCCCACCCAGTCTCTCAGGGTGCTTTGGGGGCGGGGCCTACAGGGCATGCCTGGGATCTAACCCTGGCTGCAGCTGCCTGAGCAGGCACTTTAATCCACTAAGTTACCTAGTGGGCCCTGGGGTGACTTTTTAAAAATTGAACTTCCATCAGTGCAGTGAGCTAACTGACCAAGGAATTAGCTCTCAGCTTTCTATAGTGAAACTTTAACATGTGGTTATTTGGATGAAAAATTCAGGCAGAAGTGTTTTATGCCTGAAAACAAAGGTAGAATTAAATAGGTCTTAGGAGGGTGTTCTGAGGTAGCTTGGGACATCATGTAGTGGATGAGGTGAGGTTTTGGAATTACTGGGAGTTGTGACCTTTGATAGGCTGCTATTCTAGTCATTTGGTTGGACTTAAAGGTAAGTTAGGGGAAGGCTTGTTTTGGGAGCCCCTGGGGCATGGAGTATGGTGGGTGGACCTGGGGCTGTCTGCAGGGGTCCTTTTGCGTCCTTCATCACATGTCTCTTTGATGTCTTTCTAAAATCTCCTGGGACCTAGAGTATAACTTAGTGGTAGAGTACTTTCCCAGCATTCACTAGGCCCTAAGTTTTTCCCATGCACTGAAAAAATAAAAAACAAAACAAAATCATCTCCTTCCCTAGGGTCTAGAAGGCCCTGGTAGGTGTTTGTACCCACCTGGATTTTTAAGGGTGGTTAGCAAAGTTAATCTGTGTGTTGCGGGGGAGGCTGTGTCCTGGCGTTGCGAGGTGGTACAAGGCCCACCCGAGCTTTGATTGCATACTCTTTTCCCAAATGTGCTAGGGATGTGGCTGTGGAGCTCAGTCTGTTTATGACCATAAATTTCAGGAGGGCAGAGCAGAGTCCAGGGTGTTACCTGGCACCTGGTGATGGGCTGGGCCAGCTCCTTCTGCCTCTGTCAAGGGTATGCTCTCTTCCAGCCCTCCCTACCATGGAGCAGAGTGTAAATATGAGTGGCCTTTTGTGTCTGAGCAGAGCCATGTCCTTGTGAGTCACTGGGTAGAACATTTGGGGAGGCAGCATGATGTAGACACGGAGCAGGCAGGGCTGGATTGGACCCCAGGTACACTATTGAGTTGATGACCTTGGCTAGTTAATTCACCTGGCTGGTCTTAATTTTCTCACTTGTAAATGGGGTGAATAATAACTATGTCACTGATGGTTTATAAAGATTGGGAAATGTGTGGAAAGCACCTCACCCTAGTGTGTGGTAGCTACTGACACTGGAAGCGTGTTCTTCCAGAGCACATGTGGCAGGTCATCTCAACATTTCCAGTGCTTGAGTGGGAGTGATTTACTCTGATGATCCAGATATTTTTCCTTTTAAAAAGGCTCTGCCTCGGGGGCCAGCAAGATGGTTCAGTGGTCTAAAGCGCTTGCTTAGGAAAGCTTAGGCAACCACAGGGACCCAGGTTCGATCCCTGGCACCACTTGCTGTGCCGGCCCCACCCCCAGGGCAGGCTGAGCCAGCTATAATATAAAAAGAAAAAAAAAAAAAAAAAGACGGTCTCATACTCAGGAGCAGAGTCTATCCCTGTAGGAATGACTGGAGTGGGGCCTGCTAGATAGCTCAGTGGATTAAAGCACCTGCTAAGGCCAACACAGGGACCAGGTTTCAACTCCCAGTGTGCCATGCAGGCCCCACCCCTGGGGCATGCTAAGTTGGCGATTGAGACTGAGCTTGGTGGCACACGTCTGTAATTCTGGTGCTTGGGAGGCTGAAAGTAGGAGAATCACTATGAGTCCGACCTATGTAGTAAGACCCTATAGACCCTGCACTAAATACATAATAAAATAATAATCTAGGAATGTCCGGAGCAGCTGCCCACCCCTACCAGTTGAGGGGGAGCAGGTGAAGGACAGGCTGGAAGGAACTGTCTTCAGATGCCCTTGGAATTCTGGTTCAAGAGCCTCATGTGCATGGGCTTCCTCCTCGTGCTTTGGTTGACTGCTGTGATTGAATTCTCTGGCTGTCCCTTCCTTCTTGCTGGCCCATCTCCATGGGGCCCACGTGTCTGGGCCCTTCTTTACCTTTATCCTCTCAGGTTTTCCCACCCAATGTACTGTTCATAAGCCCTCTCTTCTTGGTTGCTGACTTTTGTATCTCTGAGGTTTTCACTGGGTTGAGATGTTCCTGGTTGCATCAGGGGAGTTCTCCTGCTGTTTCTTTCTTCAGCCTCCAGAGCCTCCAGGTGTAACAGGGCTCATCTTAGGTTCAGCACCCAGCCCTAAGGAGTAATTAATGACAAATCAGGCAGCATGTGGACTCTACCGTTCTTTTCAGCTTTCTGATCTGGCTCTTTGGGAAACACTTTATGCTGTGGCCCAGTAAGAGAAGAGTGAGAGAGGAAGCTTCCAAGATGGGCCCCCCACGGGCTCTCATGCTCACTTCCCAGCTCTGGTGTGGAAATGTCTGTCCCTTCTCAGTACTGGGTGGGACCTTGGAACTGATTGTCCCCTGGGCCCAGGCTTCATTTGGAAATGCTGGCTAGACAACTGTAGGAGGCCGCAGTGGGCCAAGTAAGGGATTTAGGCATGGGGTGGAGTGGGGCTCTGGTTGTCCCCCAGTCTCTGGGCATTTGTCAGAGGTTTCTTCAGGCGGAGTAAGAGAGATGGGGAGGGATATTGCCTGAGCCCTGGAGGAGTCTGGCTGGGCTGTGAAGAGCAGTTCCCTGGACCCTGTAGGAATTCCCGAGCCCTGTAGGAATTCCTGGGGCGTGGGCTGCTCTTGCTATAATGCAGAATTTTGCTCCTGAGAAAAGAGCACTAGACCAGAAGTCAGTGCAAAGCATGCCAGTCACAGTTCTATACTAGCACTTGACCTCTCTGAGCCCAGGGTGTTTTGTGGGGTGGCTGTGAGGCCACATGTGGGAAGTAGTGAGCGCCCCACAGTGCAGACTCAGCAGTCTTTCATGCTGCTCAGTGGATGGTGGAGCCAGAAGTCACCAGAGCCTGCCTTGTGCCTGGGCCCATTTTTTTTCTCGCAGCTTGGTCAGAAGGCCAGATCTACAGACAAGCCAGAGTTTGTGGAGTGGGTGAGTGTGCAAGATGTGGAGCCCCTTTCCCTGACTTGGCTTCCTCTCTTCTAGTCTTGAAGCATGGCTGCCATGTTGGGGGATGCCATCATGCTGGCCAAAGGCCTTGCCAAACTGACCCAGGCGGCCCTGGAGACCCACCTACAGCACTTGGGCCTTGGTGGGGAGCTTATCATGGCAGCCAGGGCCTTTCAGTCCACAGCTGCAGAGCAGATGGGTGTGGTCCTGGGGCTGGTACAGGTAAGGAGACTGTTGAAGCCTTGGGGAAGGGTGGGGGCGAGTACTGGTGTGCAGCGAATCAGAACTGGAGCTCTTGGGGAGACCAGGGGATGTGAAGCAAGACGCAGAAGCCGGGTGGCTGGGTCTTGTGGCTACAGCCAGAGAGCCCAGTGGCTAGCATTCCTGCTGTGCAGGGCCATAGGGAGGGTGTGGCAGAACATCTTAGGCCAGGAAGGCCAAGATCAGGTGTCTGTGAGGCCTGGGCTGTTTCCTGAATGGGACATGGTTGTCATCTTTCTGTGCCCTCACATGCCAGAAGGAGGGAGACAGTACTTACTGGGATCATTTCATAAGAACAAGTCACTTTCCAAAGACCCCCTCCTACACCAGTGCAGAGGGGGTTTAGTTCAAGAATGTCAGGGGAGCCCCTGGGATAGCCACTAGCAGGGCCACGTGTCCTCCGGCCTGCTTGCCCACGTACTGCTCAGAGCTTTGGGTCTCTTTTCACTTTTGGGTCTTTGGAGACTTGGCTCAGGCAGGGCTCTGTTCCTTTACAGGGTGGCACTGGCACAGCCTGGCCAGGGGCAGTTCACCTCCAGCCTCCCTCTTGTCCCTCGTGGGAGGGGAGGTGACAACTTTGTGCTGGGGCCCTGGAAGCCTCCATATCTTCCACAGAAGGTGTGGTTTTAAACAGGTTTGGCCAAAGCAGAGGGTTGCCTGCCATGGTGTCTCTGCAGTTGCCAGCAGCTTTCCAGATAGCTCAGGAGACAGAGAGAGTGTGTAGGCGAGCATGCATGTGTGCAGTGGGTGTGTGCATGTTGGGAGCTGTGGTGTAGAGACTGCCCTGCTTCCTCATTCCTTTCTGTGACCTGAGGCTGGCTGACCATGACCAAAAGCTACAGCCCCTACTCCTCTTTCTCTTTAAGTGTCCTGTGGTGACACGATGTCTCTCTGACAATGTGTACACTAAGTTTTGGACATCTTTCTACTCATGATATCCTGGGGTGGCGAAGGCCTGGAAGCTTACCCCAGTTTCTCAGATGTGGAAGCTAAGACAGAGAAGTTTGCTACCAGATGATAAAAAGAGCCTGACTGGAATCCTTGTCCTTGTCCCTGACTCCCTGCTACCCCTCCCACTGAAGCAGGGCCATTGGCTCCTGAGGTGTTTGGTGCCCTTTCAGTACCCTGTGCCCAACTTCCCTTTGGAGTTTGGCCTGTGGATCCCTCAGTGAGTGACCTTCCCTGGTCCCTGCCACAAAAGGGCGATGACATGATGGGCCTGGCAGCTTCTCCATGAGGGCTCAAGCCCTCTTGTCTAGCTCCCTTCTGGCCTACACTCTCCTCCCAACAGGCCCAGGTGGCATCTGTCAGGGTCATCCCTGGCAGCCATGAGGTTGGGGGCAGGATAGTCCTCTGTGTTGAAGGAGGCAACCTGAGAAAGGGCCACCTGGCTTCCATTTACTCCCTGATCCTTTGAGGTGGTGTCTCCCTTTGCCCCTGAGGGCTGGGGTCTGAGGTGCCAGGAGCTTTGTGCATCAGGTCCCTGAGGGTCTATCACATACATCCTCAGCACACGTGTCCTGAAGCTGCGTCCCTGTATAGCAGTTACGTCAGCAAGCAGCAGTCACCAGGGCCAGGTGGCCACTGTGGGAGTCGTGGGACCCTGCCTTACTCTAGGTCCTCCCATTGCTATCTGGGAAATGGTGAGGCTAAGTGCCATTTCTGTTTTGAGGGAGCCAAGTGACCCCAGGATGGCGAGCGGGGCAAGCCCAGGCTTTTAACGTTTGCCTATGGGTGGTCTTTACCAGTGAGCTCAGCTCTTAGTCCTGGTTTGCCATTTGTCAAATGAGGGTAACTGCCAGGGTGTCTCCTCAGGTGGCGGGGAAAGCCTGTGTGTGTCTTTCTAGACTCCAAGGCATTGTAGGGCGCCAAGAGTAAAGGCTTGCAGCCTCCTATAGCTTTTGCATAATGTGTGAGTAGCACGTAGGCCTGAACGTTTACTCTTTGGTACTTTAACCAGGGATATAGGCCTTTGGTCTGCTGTCAGGACTCAGTGCCACTTAATGCTAGCCTTGCCCGGCAGTTTCCTTGGCCTTGGCTGAACCCCTCATCACTCTGACTGTGGGAAGCCCTATTTTCAGATGAGGAAGTAGCAGCGAAAGGTTCGGACCTCAATCAAGGTCACTACAGGTTCAGAAGTAGAAGTGGCCCTGGGCAGCCCCGAGTGACTCTTTAAAGAAATTGCGTTTTACCTTTTGCCTCCTTCCCTTGTACCCCAGCCCGAGCTCCCAGGGATAACCGGGATTCCATGCCTGGAATCCCTTCCAGGGAGAATCTCTTAATTCCGGGATAGACAGGGTGGTAGAACCCACACCTACATCAAGGGGCTGGCTGGTGACAGGTTTGGTGGGTCCCCCAGGCCCTCAATAGTCTTTGCTGGTCTTTATGTCTGGACACTTTCCCTGGCTGGTGTTTTACCAGGCTTACCCTCCCCATAGCCAGGGAAAATGTTCAGACATAAAGGGAGCCCTGGCAGAATCTGGCTAGAGCCCAAGTCTTAGCTCCCTGGCAGGAGGGGCCTCAGGTCTTCGGGGAAGGTCTGTGTTTCTCCCAGAGTTACAGAGGTGAAGGTGGTAGCCATGGACAGAGCTCTGGTCTTGTTTCTCTCCTCTCATGCTGGCCTTTACTTCTTGCAGGATCAACATAAACATGAAGCATCTTATGCCACCGAGAACTTTGGTGACCTAGAAGCAGAGATCCCCTTCTCAGGGGCACAGGCGGCTGGGGCCTCCACTGACTTCCCTGCGGCCTCCCACGTTGACCAGTCACCATCTCCGTCCAGTGGTCATACCCACAGCGAGGGCCCCGCTCCTGCCTATGTTGCCAGTGAACCATTTAGGGAAGCCGGCCACCTGGGACAGGCCACTTCCCCCCTGGGCAGGGCCAATGGGAGGCTATTTGCAGACCCCAGAGACTTTTTCTTTCCCACTGGCTTCCAGCGAAGGTTCTTCCATCAGGACCAGTCTCCTGGTCTCACAGCTGAGGACATTGAGAAGGCCCGGCAGGCCAAGGCCCGCCCTGAGAGCAAGCCACACAAACAGATGGTATGTAAGAAGCCTCTTGGCTTCAGGGCTGATGTCACTGGCTTCCTATCTGGGGACTTCTAGATGCTGTGGTTAGGGATCTTTAGGAACATGTCTCTCCTTGGCGAAGTGTGCTGATGAGGGAGTGTGAGGGGTGTCAGGAACATTGAGGCTGGCCTTGCTCGCATTTGCTGATCGTACAGGTCTCTTTCTTTTCTCCTTCCAGCTCAGTGAGCGGGCTCGGGAGAGGAAGGTGCCAGTTACTCGGATTGGGCGGCTAGCCAACTTTGGAGGTAAGTTGGCCGTGTGCCCTGTGCTGCCTCACCTTCTCTGTCATGCCACTCCCAGCTGAGGGAAACGAGGGCCATCCTGGGGTCTGTGTGGAGGTAGAGTAGGTGGAGCACCACCCCCCTCCCAGGGTAGGGAGCCAGAGGTGGTGGCCACCCTGGCCAGTAGCTGTTGCTGGGCTAGGGAGAAGACAGCCTGGTTATTGGGTTCCCACTCTGCCCACTCAGCGGAGCTGATATGTGCCTGATTGTTTCCTGCGAGTATAGCTTGTCCTCCTTGACAGGCTTTTTCCTCTGGCCCGAGGCTTGCAGTGAGGATGGGGGCTTCAGCAGCAGGGAGGCTGGTTATTAGGATGAACAACTCACTGGGGCTATTTAGCTCCTAAGCAGAGAAGTCTTTGCTTCGGAGACCAGCCCCTGGGGGGAATCATTTGCCACATCCCCACAGGCCAGCAGTAGAGTGATGATGGGGTGCTGTGGCCCTGAGCTACTGTTGGGTGACGTTAGTGCAGTGTTGGGGCCTTTATTTATAATTTGCTTTGGGAGTTTGAGTAACCACTGTGCCCACATAGACTTGTGGCCAGTATAGCTATCTTTTAATAAGTTGAAGTATGCTTCCAGAGTGCAGGTTTAGAGCAGTTGTATCTGCTTTTATGACATTGTATTATCCTACCATTGCTTATCTACTGGACACTGTGTCCCTACTGAAAGTGCCATGTCCCTTGTGGTAATGTACTCTGGGATGCAGCTACCCACAGTGCATCTCAGTGCTCCAGGGAAGGCTTAGCCATGCTTAGCAGGCTCTCCAGGCAGTATACTTAGTGAAAATAGTTTTTTCAGCTTGAGCTACATCCTACTCTTGGCCAACTGGTTGTTTGCCAGGCAGTATATAAAGGATCTCTTAAATCATGTGACACTGGTGCAGAGTGGGCTGTGAGGACCTTTGATCATATGTATACTGGTAATTTTCCTTTTGTGGATACTGTCCATCATCTGGATGGTTCTCCCCTCCTTGTGTCTTTTGGAAATTCATTGTGATAGTCAGCTTTCCATCACTGGCTCAAAACACTGAGATAATGAACTTAAAAAAGAAAAAGGTTTATTTTGTTTCATGAATTCAAAGGTTTCAATCCATGGTCACTTGTGTGCTTTGGCTTGTGGCAGGAAGAGCTGCTCAGTTCATGGTGAGCAGGAAGCAAAGGTGGAGGGCCAAGGACCCCAAGTCCCCTTTGAGAGAACACCCGCAGTGACCTGACTTCCTCATACTGGTTCCCTCTCCCACAGTTTCCACTGCCTCCCAGTAGTGCCACAGCCTGGGGACAAAGACTGTGGCACACAGGCCATTGGAGAATATTCAAAATCCAGACTGGTGTGACCATCTTACTTGTTCAACACTGGGTACTGGAAGAGGCCTGCATTCTGTTCTTCCTGATGGCCTAGTGCTCTGGGAACTGGGTTGATGGTGTGATTATCAGTAAGACCCCTAATGGGGCTGGGTGTCTTTCCAGTGTAAAAGTAGACCAGCCTAGTTGCACACAATTTCTACAACTATAACTTTTTTTGTTTTTTTGTGATAGTTTCACTATTGTAGGCTGGCCTTGAACTCATGACAATCTTCCTGCCTCAGCCTGAGACTTGGGATTATAAGCATGCACAACCATGCCTAGGGATCTGTATAACATTTTTTCCATAGTTGTTACCTTAAAATTTATCATCATCGGCTGCTGCTAATTAGCTATTGGAAAACTGATCAAGTGACATCTGATTATAGAGCAAAATGATTGCTTTACTTCCTCTTCGTGGGTTAGGAGTTCCTCCCACAGCATGGTGACTTCCTGGGGTTCCAGTACCAGAATATAAGATTGACAGCCACTGCCCTGAGGGCCCTAATGGGCTTTGTGTCCAGAAGACTTGGCATATTTCCCTGCTTTGTAAACTGACCAGCAGTTGGTTAAAAATTGGTATTTATTACTAAAATGTTGGACAAAGCTCAAGGGCAGGAACCATCGTACGTTGACTTGTGTAGTTTTTGTCTGCAGCCCCTGGAGCCCTCCCTCCAGCATGTGGAAAGCCTTCCTTAGAAGGCTGGGTTTGCCATGTTTTTGACCAGGTGTCTCAGCGAGCTGGGGGAGGGGAGGGATGCTAGCAATGGAGGTGCTGGGAAAAGTGGTCAGAGTGAAAGTCTTTTTTTATAGCGCACAAGCTGTCTTTATTCTGAGATGATGTTATCAACAGTTGTAGATGCATGTATAACACAGTTTGTGTTGCTTATTTACAATTCACAGTAGTATTTTTTCCTCTGAAAAATACAAAAATTTAGTAAATAATGATATACTGCCATTTGGGATTAATTTTATGTTACAGCTTAAAAACTAGTTTTTGCTAATTATTCAGCAAATCAATCTGGGAAATAGTCAATTGAACTCTGTAATTTATGAGAAAAAATCCACTGCTTCACGTTAAAATGTATTTTTATTTAAAAAAGAAAAAAATATTACCCTAAAAATAAACTTTTAAAAAAGTGTATTTAGTACAGGGTCTACAGGGTCTCACTATGTAGAGCGGACTCATAGTGATCCTCCTGTTTTCAGCCTCTTAAGAGCTGGGATTACAGGTGTGTGCCACCACGCCCAGTCTTAATCACTGTCTCAGTGTGCGGCATGCCAGGGATCAAACCTGGCCACTGTGCTCTGCCTAAGCAGGCGCTTTAGTCTGCTGAGTGATCTGGCTGGCTCTTATCTAGAATGTCTTTTAAACAATATAAAACTGTTCCCAGTAGAAAATTCAAGAAAAAAGAAAAAACTATCACCATTTGTCCACTAATGAAATCTATTTTAAAAGCGGTCTTGAGTGTATCGGTGAGCCAGTGTTAGGTTTTTCTTAGCCTCTGGCTGCATGGAGGCCTTCAATGTCAGCTTCATGAAACAGAAGTCTTGATGGTGAACTAGAATGCGTGGAACACCAGGCGTCCTGGTGAGATAGGCAGTCAGGCCCTCCGGGTAGCAGGTTGAGAAGCATAGACTGAAGTGGGAGGAGCTGTATCAGAAGATCTGAAGCAAGCCTAAGACCACTCAGGAAAACCCTGTGTACAGGCTGTGTGGGTAGCTGGAGGAGGCCTGGGTTGGGGTAAAGAAAAGCTCTTGTCTGGGGAGGTGCTGTGCACAGGTGAAGCCTCTCGAGCTCTTGCTGACAGTGGCCAGTGTGTGGAACCCCCTTGGGCATCTGTGTGTTGCAGTTTACCCACAGGTAGGACTCAGAGCTGCCAGCATTGAAGTCAAAGCAATTGATAGGTGATGTTTCAGGCATAGAGGTCGCAGCGTGGACATGGAGGAGCCAGATCAGGAAAGAATGTGCTGTACTGGCTCCCGAGGTAGATTCCGGGCCATCTGTGCCGCTCAGACTTTCAAATTGAGTTCTGACCCTTTTACTGAATGTGAAGTTAATTTAGTGGGTCAGGATTAGCATTTTAAAAAGAAGTTATGGCTAGGGATATCGCTTTGTGGCAGAATGTATGTTTACCATGTGTATGGCCCTGGGTTCTGTCCTAGCAGTGAAGAAAAAAAAAAAAAGAATGGAATTGAATAGAAAAGATCATTGTTAATATCATAGATCCTGAGAAAGCACTACATACATTAAAAATAGCTCTATTTTCTGTTGGCGTGTCTTCTTCATTGCAGTGTGAAGTACCTGGCTATCAGTAGGTCATTGCCCAAACAGTTTGAAGCAGCATTACTGTGATTGGTGGCTTGAAAACACTTGTGGTCTTTCTTGCCTCCTTGGGGTAAGACTTTTTTGAGGTATAGATTGACAGCTTTTACAGTGGGATAGGAAGGAAAGGGGTCCCAGTGGATCTCTAGGAGGCAGGCTTAAGGAAGGAGCTGCACAGGTGCTTGGGTGCATACGGTCCCAAATACATTGAATTTGAGGTCAGAAATTATAATGAGCTTTAGGTCATTATAATAGCTGAGTTGAAATTTCCAAACCCAGTTTCCTATGAGACCATAGGTCCTACCCTAATTCGGTTTCTCCTTCTATAAAATTGAAAGACACTAATGACAATTTTAGTTAATGTTCCACTATTCTAAATGACATGATTTTGGTAAATGTTCCATATGCACCTGAGAAGGGCAATGACATTGATGCAGCAGCATCCTTCTTCCTAGTGTGGTTTTTATTCATATTGGTCACATCTTTTCATGAATCTTTTGTTCTTACTCTGTCAGCTGTCAAAAGAGACATTAAAAAGTCTTGCACTATGATTATGGATTTACCTACTTTTAGTCTTTTGTGTGTGTGTGTTTTACATGTTTTAAAACTAATTATTATTTTTTTTTGTCTTTTTTTATTTTTTATTTTTATTTATTTATTTTTTGCAGGACTGGGGTTTGAACTCATGACCTTATGCTTGCCAGGCAGGTACTTGTGGTACAGAGCTATCTGCCCGGCCTGTTTTGTTTTTTTGAGACAGGGTCTGGCTGTACAGTTCAGGCTGTCCTTGAGCTCACTTTTGTAACCCATGCTAGTCTCGAACTCGCACCGATCCTCCTGCCTCAGCCTCCCAAGTGCTGGGATTACAGGTGTGCGCCACCATGCCTGACTTTGAAACTATTATTGATTGCCTATAGATTTAGAATTTTTATATCCTTGAAGGTTGACCCCTATTATTTTGTTATGCTCAGGTTTATTCTGTGTAAAACTACGTTGTCTGGTATTATCACATTCTGGCTTCTTTTGCCTAATGTTTGTGTGGTATCTTTTTTTTTTTTCTCCCCACTTTCATCTCTTTTATGTCTTTAAGGTATGTCCCTTGTAACCAACAAAGGGCTGGGGAGGTAACTCAGTAGTGTAAGTGCCTGCCTGACAAGCATAAGGTCCAGAGTTTGATCCTGAGTATCACAAAACAAATAAACAAAAACAAAAACAAAAAACCCCTAAAAAGTGTAACCAACAAATACAGGTTTTTTTTTTCCTCATTGCACTTTGTTTTAATGGGTCTCAAGATTCTGTGACAGATTTTTGGTCAAGTTGTTTCCATTAAAAAGTATAGATTTTAAAAGCTAATAACTTAAAAACTGCCACACACAAAAAAAATGGTCCACAAAACATTCTCCTTTCTTTCTGAAGGTTTTATGATGCATTGTTATCATTAACCAGTCTTTCACTATTAAACTTAAATGGCCAATTGGGAGATAACAGTTCTGAGACCAGTTTTCCACCACTGATTAAGACTGGGGTGGCAGGTGTTAGGGGTAATATTCATTTAGCCTTCTGAGCTTTCTGGGAAGACTTGGTCACCTTGCCAGCTCCAGCAGCCTTCTTGTCCACAGCTTTGATGACACCCACAGCAATGTCTGTCTTATGTTGTGAACAGCAAAATGACCCAGAGGTGGGTAGTCAGAGAAGCTCTTGACACACATGGGCTTGCCTGGAACCTTGTCAACAATGGCAGCATCACCAGATTTCAAAAACTTGGGCCCATTTTCCATCTTCTTACCAGACTGGTGATCAGTCTTTTCTTTCAGCTCAGCAAACTTGCAAACAATGTGAGCTGTGTGACAATCTAGGACAAGGACATAGCCAGCACTGATGTGCCTGGAATGGTTCAGGATAATCACCTGAGCAGTGAAACCAGCTGCTCCCTTTGGTAGATCATTTTTGCTGTCACCTGCAACACTGCCATGGCAGACATCTTAGACAGACACATTCTTGACATTGAAGCCCACACTGTCCCCAGGAAAAGCTTCACTCAAAGCTTCATGGTACATTTCAACAGACTTGATTTCAGTTGTGATGTTGACTGAAGCAAAGATGACCACCATGCCGGGTTTGAGAACACCAGTCTCCACTTGGCCCACAGGGACAGTGCCAGTGCCACCAATTTTGTAGACATCCTGGAGGGGTAGCCACAAAGGCTTGTCAGTTGGGCGAGTGGGTGGAAGGATGCAATCCAAAGCTTCAAGCAGGGTGGTTCCGCTGGCATTGCCATCTTTACAGGTGACCTCCATCCTTTGAACCAAGGCCTGTTAGCACTTGGCTCCAGCACGTTGTCACCATTCCAACCAGAAATTGGCACAAAAGCTGCAGTATCAGGGTTGTAGCCGATTTTCTTAATGTAGGTGCTGACTTCCTTCACAATTTCTTCAGATCTCTTCTGGCTGTAGGGTGGCTCTGTGGAACCCATTTTGTTAATACCAACAATTAGTTGTTTCACACCAAGCGTGTAAGCCAGAAGGGCATGCTCACGGGTCTGCCCATTCTTGGAGATGCCAGCTTTGAATTCACCAACAGCAGCAGCAACAATCAGGACGGCACAGTCAGCCTGAGATGGGCCTGCAGTCATGTTTTTGTTGTTGTTGTTGTTATTTTTGTCTTTTTGAGACAGGGTCTGGCTATGCAGTTCAGGCTGTCCTTGAGCTCACTTTTGTAGCCCAGGCTAGTCTCAAACTCACACTGATCCTCCTGCCTCAGCCTCCCAAGTGCTGGGATTACAGGCGTGTGTCACCATACCCGGCTGTAATCATGTTTTTGATGAAGTCTCTGTGTCCGGGGCATCAGTGATGGCCACATAATACTTGCTGGTCTCAAATTTCCACAGGGAGATGTCAATGGTGATGCCACACTCATGCTTGGCTTTCAGCTTGTCCAAGACCCAGGAATACTTGAAAGACCCTTCCCCATCCCTGCAGCCTCCTTCTCAAATTTTTCAGTGGTTCTTTTGTCAATGCCACCGCATTTGTCGACCAGATGGCTGGTGGTGGTGGACTTGCCAGAGTCCATGTGTCCAATGACGACGATGTTCGTGTGAGTCTTTTCCTTTCCCAGGTTGGCTTTGATTTAGTGGTTTTCACTACGCCTGTGCTCTTGCAGCAAACCCATTGTGAAAAATATACAGGTGCTTTTTTAAGTATAGAATGATTATCCCATAATGGGGACATTTATTTAGTTCATTTATACTTAACCAGTCCAATTGTTTAAATACAGGATGACCAAAAATTACGTATTTTTCATTAATTTTTATAACATAATAGGAAATATAAAAATGACCTCTTTTGTTTTAAAATGTATCTGGTACAGGACCTCACTGTGTATGCAGCTTGGACTTGTGGTGGTGATCCTTCTGTTTTCAGTCTCCCCAGCACTAGGATGACAGGCATGTGCTACCCTGCCCAGCTCAGTGGCCAGCTCAGCATGCCCAGGGGTGGGGCCGGCGTGGCATGTGGTGCAAGGGATCGAACCCCGGTCCCAGCCCTTGCCTAAGCAGGCGCTTAGTCCTCTGAGCTAAAAATGACACTTCAGTCGAATTTAGGCAGTACAAGAACTAGCTGGCTGAGCATGATCAGTGCTTACACGTGCTGCCCAAGCGGCAGCCCAGGTAAACTGGGCAGTGGTTAGCGTGGTTGTCTGGGGCTTGTATCTACTGTCTTAGTGTTTGTTTACTTGTGGGTCCATCTGTTATATTCCCTTTTTTCTCTTTTGTATTAGCATCTTTTAATTTTTTTTTTTTTTTTTATGTTATTTGGTTGTTGCAGGGTCTCACTACACAGCTGGGACTCGTGGTGATCCTCCTGTTTTCAGTCTCCCCAGGGCTGGGATTACAGGTGTAGGCCACTAGACCCAGACTCTGTGGTTGGCTTGACCCTCCCTTGGGGCGGGGCTGGCATAGTGTATGGTGCCAGGGATTGAACCGCAGTCCCTGTGCTTGCCTAAATTTGCCTCAGCAGTTGCTTTAGTCTGTAGAGCTATCTCCCCAGCCTCACCTTCTTTTAAATTAATCACTCTTTATTGTTTTTTGAGGTAAGGTCTCATTTTGTAGAGCAGGCTGGCCTTGAACTCACTACGTGCCCGGGCTGGCCTGCGCCTCGGCAATCCTCCTGCCTCAGCCTCCCAAGTTCTGGGCTCACAAGAGCCATGCCTGGCTAAGTTAGTCACACTTTTACAAAAACATTGTATGTTTACTCTGTGCTATTTTTTGAGTTTTACGTTTTTCTACTATTCTTTTAGTGACTGCCATTGAGATTATAGCATGCATTAACTTTTTACAATGTAATGTAAATGATTATTTTTTTCTATGTCCCCAGTAATGCAGATAGTACCTTAGAGGTATGATTTATTTTGTGCTTACTCTCCTTGGAGTTTCTTCACTCTGTGGTGTAATGTCTATCATTAGTTTGGGATATTCTGGTAATTTCTCCAAATGTGGCTTCTGCCCTGTTCTTTCTTTCAGGGCCTCCAGTTAAACATACATTAGGTCTTTCTTGACTGTTCCGAATGTCTCCTGTGCTCATCCCTTTTTTTTCCCTTGAACTTCAGTCTTTCAGGTTTAGAGGCAATGTCTTCTCTCTCTCTTTGTGGGCAGACTGGCTCAGGCTGCCTTAAGGGTGGGTGTGGGAATTGAACCGCTGGCTCCTGTGCCTGACTGGGATTGCCCACACAGGCACTTAAACCACTGGGCTAACCTGAAAGCTCCCATGGAATATTGTAGAAAAGAGACCTGAATGGATAAAGTGGGCACAGGATAAGACTTAGGAGAGGCACTGCTGTGTATATAGCGTTGCGATGGTCACTGAGGCTGTCACCCAGGGATGTACACACCGCAGCATGGAGGGAAGGGAAGGGATGAGGACAGGAATAACAAACAAACTGGACAGTAGGAAGCTGTAAGGTGATTTAGGTTCTCCATCAAAAAGGCCTTTGAAACTTCATATATGAAAACAAAGATGTATATGATACATGATGTGTGAGAAAAGCACTTCAGTAGGCCAGGAATGTTTTTAAAGGTAAAAGGGGAAGGTTCTCTGATTTCCAGAACATGCGTTATTTCTAAAAATAGTTTATGAGATTCCCCTGTTTTTCCTTGAAGTGAGGTGACATTAGCTGTTCTCTCGCACGCTGGTAAACAGAAGTCTCTTAGGGGGACGTAGCAAGCGAAAGGCTCCTGTTGCTTAATTTCCCAAAGATTGACAGCTGCGGGCGCTCTTCCTCTACCAGCAGCAAAGCTGTAGGTGGGATTGACAGCCCCACCCCCACCCCCCCACCCCCGCCACAGTACCATCCGTATCTTTTATTTCAGTGGTAAAATTAAAAACAAACATTAGGTGAATGGCCTTATGTGTTTAGTTTTCAAATTTTGCCTAGTGCATTTAAAACAAAACCGTGTTGCCACAATTTTATTGGTTTTATTTTAGTTTTAGTTCTTAGATTTTTTTGAGACAGGGTCTCTTTGTGTAGTCCAGGCTGGTTTTGAGCTTACTACATAGCCCAGGCTGGGCCTTGAACTCATTACAATTCTCCTGCCTCAGCCTCCTGAGTGCTATGACTCTAGGCATGGGTTTCCATACCCCCCATCTATTGATAATTTTAGTTGGAGATTTTAAAATTTTTATTTTTATTAGTACATGTGCACAGTAAATGGTGATTGTGTTCATCCGGGGAGTCAGCTCAGAATACAACACCTTCCTTTTTCATTTCCTATAAAAAGACATTTTAACAGCGCAGAAGTACAAAGGATGTGCTCCGAAGATAAAGGATAGTAAGTTGGATAATTCAGCTTTGTGGTCTTCGTTACTGGTCAGGGTCTGGCTGTGCCTGACCAGGACCTTGCAGAGCCATTGCACCATGGTGGGGACACGACCGTCCAGGCCTGCATGAGCTCCATGGGCCTGAACTGCTGCCACCAGACGCTCTGCTACCAGAGCTGTGTCTGAGGCTGACTCTGGGCTACCCTTGAGGAGCACCGTGCAGTAGCTAGGGACACACGAGGCTTTGGGGCACCCGGGCAGGGGTGCAGGTGTCTCTCCACTTTTCCTTTGTCAGTGTGCTTTGCGCCCAGAGTGCTATGTTAGAGGTAAGGTGGTGAGTCTTCTCTGTTCTTACAAGTGAGGAAGCCGAGCCAGCGGGCCTGCCAGTTGCCAGGAGTTATGCGTGGTCCGGTGGCCCAGGCCTTTGGCTGCACAGAAAGACTGACCGACACCCTGAATTACTCCCTCCCCACTGTAGTCAGGCAGGTCCAATTCTAGGAACTAGGAACAGAGGGCGAGCTCCTGAGGACCAGTGGGAACAAGCCTGTGGAGCTTTCTGCCCTGCCTCTGCCTTTCTTCCTTTGCCACTTCCTCTTGCTCCCTGGACTGAGCTCTGTGTTCTGTGGGGTGGGGGCAGCTGGGGAGTGCCAGGTGGTGGTGAGGATAGCTTACATTACTGAGGGCCTAGGAACACCTGGAAGCAACGGCCAGCGTCTCTGTCCCTCACTCTATTCTGTGGACTGTCTTCTTTTTTCTCACAAAGTAAAGTAGGCAGTGTATGCCCTCAGCAGATGGCACAACCTGTACTGGAGTGTTGCAAGGGCTCATCACTCTTCAGCTTTACATTGGAGGGCCTTGGGTCATTGGCTTTTAAATATCTTCAATCAGTCAGCAGTCTCCTTCACAATATGTGTCATGATACACAATTTCACTAAACAAAATGATAGGAGTTTGACAGTGGTTGTTATATTTCATATTGTTGTCTTCAAATTAATTGTTCATGCCCCAACTTTTTTTGAGATATTACCCTCAGTGTTAGGGCCAAGCAGTTTCAGCGCCAGGTGCACGGCTGGTGCCGGTGCAGCACACCCTGCCTTCACCGGCTGTGTGATTGGACGGTGGTGGTAATTTTTTGTCATGTTACAGGTTCATTTCCAATTTGATGACTGCTGCTGAGGAACATAGACAGTATCATTAGATTTGTTTTTCAGCTGTGATTTAGTAGCAGTTGAGGGCCTTGATTTTAACCCCTTGGCAGTAAAATCTAAGTTCCCTTATTTATGTTAGCAAGCTCAGTTCGCTTGGGCTTAACTAACCAGCGCAAAAGGTTCCTCTGCTTCTGGTAGGAGCGTTTGGTGGAGCTGCAAGGAAAGGAGGTTGTGCTGCATTTAGAGGAGTGTGGAAAGCAGAAAGAAGGTACCAGGAGGAGATCCAAGGTCACGTGCAGTCATTCTTGGTCTCCACTTGTGCTCTGTCCTAACCCCCAGTGGCCCAGTGGCCCGAGGTCCTCCTTCCTGGTGGCCTTTAATCCCCCTCCAGGGTCAGGCCTTTCTCTTTGGCTTTGCTTTGCTTGCCTCAGTTTCACCTTGCAGAGCATAGTTAGTGACTTGGAAATGGTTTCCAGGTGGCCAGTTGCCTGGGAAGTACACACACCGAAAGCTTTGAGAAAAACTGGTGTAGTGTGCTGTAGTGATTTTCATATTACAGAATTTTGTCTTTTCATAACTTTCCACACTGGGAAATCATCTCTTAAAGGTAGAGTTGTAGCATGTATTCCATAAACTGTATTAATACCAACAGTTTTTTGCTAATTCCAAATCTGACTCTCCTGTGAATTTTTTAGCTGTAGCTTCCTGGCTGCTTGTCCTGGTGTCAGTAGTTTAGGTTCTTCTGATCTTTCCAGTTCCTTTTTACCTTCTGTTTTTGAAATTACCTTTTATCTTCTGCTACTAGTTTCTTTCCTCAAATTTTTCTTTCTGCTTTTCCTTCAGTTTCTTTACTTTCCATCATCATTGTCATCCTTGCAGACCTTGCTTCTCGAAGTGTCCTCAAAGTGCCACTGTCCCCCCTTCAGTACTAGGTCTTTGGAGTGAGTGCCCTGGTCACAGGTGGTCTCAGCTGGGGTGGAGCTGTAAAGGGTGAAGAGAGAGCCCCTCTGGAGCTCCTAGTCTCGTCAGATGAGAAGGATCCTCAGAGGCCCTGGGCTGTGTGTTGGGGTGTGGCTCAGAGGCGAAGCATTTGCCTAGCCCTAGTGCAAAAACAGTACAACCAGTTGTGGCCTAGGACAGCGACTGGCACCGGCGAGTGCCATCACTGTTGCCACATCCCGAGATGTACAGGCACTGCCTCAGGGACTTCCTTCAGCCTTGCTTTGTAAACATGCCTGGCCTTTCTGGCAGGAAGCTGAAGACATAAGGAGCATGGACTGGGTTCCTGCTGGTGTGGGCTTGCCGACTCGCCCGCTCAGGGAGCGCCCTGCAGGCTCGAAGGTGTTTCATGTGGTGCTTTCTCACCTGTGTGTCTGTGCAGATTCCGAAGGACAGGGCCTTGTTTATATCTGATGACCTCTGGAGGGACTTGAGGGAGGAGACGTGTCTGCCCAGAACTGAATAGTGGCCTGGGGTGCAAGCGCCATGTCCTCCCAGGGGAGACCCTGCTCTCCACCCTCGCACTCCCCCGACTACAACATCTCCTTGTCTTTGAGGTGTGTCAGGAGCTTTCTCGCACTGTGTGGACTGCCTTTTCCCAGGCCAGGAGGGAGCCCAAGCTGCCAACAGTGGCTGGCTTCAAAGCCCTTTTTTCTCCAGGAGACTGCCAAGGCCTCAGGGCAAACCTGTCATTTTGCAGTGGCTGGCAGGTGGTGGCAGCGGTGGTATGTTGCTCTGAGGCATAGAGGTGGGAGGGGTTGGAGCCCATGAGACCTGGGTGTCCCAGCTGGGCAGTCTGTCTTCCTGAAATTCCTAGGTCCTATCTAGATGTTTGGGATGAGGGCTGAATAGGCTAAGGGTTCTGAGGATCGACTTGCGCCTGCTCTGGGTCGGCGGGGCCGTGTTGACACCACTTCCTTATGGGCTCACCTGAGAACAGGAGATGGCGAGGCCGAGGCCACAGTTGCTGGTCACTTAGGCTCTTTACACACCCTGGCTACCTGCCGAGCGGAGCTTGTCTGGCTTGTGGCTGCCACCACCAGGCCTGACTCCAGCCTGTCCACAGGGCCACAGGAGCCAGGGGCCTGCTCCTGGGAAGCTTCCTTCAGTGATTCGCTTAATGGCAGGTCCTTGCCAAGCTGTTCCTGGGAGCCTTGGAGCAGCCAGCTTGAGCTGAGCATTTGAGGGGGTCCGAGTGGCGCTGGGGCGTGGGGTATGCAGCTCTGCCTGTGCGGGGCTTGGCATGGCTGTGGCATCCATTTGCTGTGACCAGGCTTTGTGGCCTGGTCTTTGGACTTGCCCTGGGCAGAAAGGAATGGAGACTGAGAGATTTTGGCAGAGGGTGGCACAGTGTGAAGGTTAAGGTTCTCGGTTATCGTTTTTGTGGGGCAGTCAGATAGTGCGGGGTAGGGCGAGTAGGCGGGGGTGGGTAGTTAATGTTTAGTTGGGCCTTGGTCAGGCTTCTGCTCTGTGCCCAGTCCCTCTGGGGCTGGCGGGAGTGGGGGGGGGGCGGTGTCAGAAACACAGCTGCTGTCCCTGCCAGGCCCCTGGGCTGTGGCCCCACAGTCCCAAACAACCGGATGCCCTTGCCTGGTGTGTTGTCACCCTGAGGGTGTTCCCACAGCTCCGTTTCCTGAGGGCAGGAGCTTGTGGAATGGGGCTGGCTGAGAAGTTGCCGCGCTGTGTGAGTTCCAGAGTTGCAGAGAGAGTGCACACCTGTAGCTGTTTTGAGCAGGCTTAGTGCTAGGAATGGCAGCTGAGTTCAGGCAGGACAGGTAGGTGCCTGGTGCCGGGGCAAGTGCTTTCCCACAGGGACTCTGGCCGCCTCAGCATGGAGGCTGTACTGCCACCTACTGGCAAGTGATTGCATTGCAAAGAAATTTTTAAAAATTGAATTACCTTTTAATTTTATTTCCCATGAGATACATTTTTCAGTAAGTCATTTTCCTACAAGTGATGGATGCATAATCGTTGTAGAGAATTCAGAAAAACAGACACAGATTCACCTTTCTCTGCCCCTACAGACACTTCCTTCCTGTGCGTTGGGGGACACACACCCCGGGGCCATACGTCTCTTTCTCCCTGTTTCGGTCAGCACTTACAGCCCGCACTTCTTGGCTTTGCCCTGGCCCTGTGTGATGTCCCCGGCTTTCTTTGTGGCTCAGTGGCACCTGCTGGCTCCAGGTGGGGGCTTCACTGGGATCATGGGCTTTGGACAAAGGAGCTGTTAGTGAACTTTGACATACAGGGCCACAAGTGGAAACAGAGGGCCCAGGCCTCAGTGCTTCAGACCCCTGCAGAGCTGGCAGCCTGGAGGGTGTGGGGGGGCTGTGTGCTGTGCCCCCTCCTGTCCCTGGTATGCCCTGGTCTTGGAGCAGGGACACCATCTGTTGCTTTCGCCAATGCTGCTAGTGGGTCCTGCATCCCTGAGGCTCTGGGTCGTCAGGGTGTCCTTGGCCCACGGGCATGTCTGGTCCTTCTCACCTTGCTCTTCCCCAGCTTGTCCCCTCACGGGCCACCCTGGGGTCCACCAATGTATCCATGAGACATGAGACTGTAGTCCAAGGTGCTGATACTAGGGTGGGGCCACATGGACTTTCCCACCATGAACCCTTACTTAATGGTCTCCGAAACCACCAGCGTGTCACTGCCAGCAACCTAGCCTTTCGCCGTCCTCGGATGCCAGGCTGAGCTGACCAGGCTTGGCAGCAGGTAAGCGGCCAGGAGGGCTCTGAGTGCCTGTGCTCTCCTTGCAGGTCTGGCTGTGGGTCTGGGCTTTGGGGCCCTGGCAGAGGTTGCCAAGAAGAGTCTGCGCCCTGAGAACTCCACGGGTGAGTTGGGCCCAGAGGGTTGCGAGGCCCTTGGAGGGTTGTACCTGTCGGCCACAGCCAGCTGTGCTGCTCTCCGGGGCTGTGCGCTTGCTGCGGTGCCTCTCTCTGACCTATCCGAGGGGCGTCGTGACCCCTCTGTCCTTACGCTGCCAGGGGCCAAGCTCTCCTGTGGGCTGAGGGCTCTGCCCAGCTCCAGGATGGCTCTTTACCCACAGGGCTGTCCCTCCTGGGCATGGGACACTCACTGTGTCCTCAGAGGCCCCGATTCCTGGGGACCTGGAGCATCACACACGTCCTTGGAAGGGGCAGCAGGACAAGAATTTAGCAAGGGTATTTTTAGCGTTGTGCTGCAACACTCTGGGAAGCGGAGCCTGGCTGCTCTGGAGCGAATGCTGGCCTCGCCTGGCCCTGCACCCTCCTCACCCAGAGCTGGCCACTCTCCTGCCCACCTCGTCCAGGCAGAGCAGAGGCCAGGCTGGCTCCAAGGTTATAGTTGATGTCCTCGACCTGGGACAGTGATGACCTGAGGAGAGGAATGAAGAGTTCTAGTCCTTAGTGTCTTACAAGTTGGGACTCAGCCAGGGTTGGGTGGCCCTGGGTAGCCGCCACGCTGTGCTCCAGCTGTCAGGCAGGCTTAGCATCTTTTGCTCTGGAACATCTCTGGCCTGGGGTCCTGGCTTATTCTGATGATGGTCTCCTGCCTCTGGGGATCAGCAGCTATGGGCTACAGCTGCTTGGGAGGACCCCTCCTGCCGGGTGCTGTCCTCACGGCTTGGGAACCCTGCAGTCAGCCCAGCCTGCTTGGGGTCCTAACTCCCTCAGAGGGAGACCTCACTCCTCCAGCCCTGGCCTGGTTGCCCCTGGGTCCCCTCCCTCCCCTGCCCCAAGTGTCCCAGGGGCTGGGGAGATCAGAGGGGTCCTCGCAATGCTGCTTCTCTCAGTGCTGTTGCTTTGCTGTTGCCCAGGCCATGTGGCTCCAGGTCTCGTAATTGCGCTGCCGCGAGCCATGTGGCCTTCTGTGTGGGGCCAGCGCCTTTTGCCCCCTAGCACCCTCCTGGTGCCTGTGCTGTTCCTGTGGCCCAGCTGTGGACCTCCCCTTTCCCGTGCACTCCTGGTCCCCCCGAGGCTGCTGGGTCCTTCAGGTCATATGCTCCACCACAGGCATATGGCGCACAGCAGTGGCACGGCCACTTGTCCTATTCCCTTGCTTGGGCCTGGGCACTGCCCTATGCAGAGCACATCCGCAAGCACTGTGTCCCCAGGTGTTTTGGCCCAGACATCAATGACCTTGCTAGGTGCTCTGGCCTTCTGGACCCATGGTGAGGTGAGCCGAGGCAGGGGCCAGGTCCTATGTAGCCTTCTCGTTGATCTGGACTTGCAGGACACAGGGCAAGAAAGGCCCCAAATATCCCAGGGCTGGATGCCTGCCACGGGGAGGGGGTCTCAGAGAGGGCAGAGCAACCCGGCGTGTGGAGCCCTACTGGGGCTCTCCCCATCCCTGCACAGAGTGCAGTGCGTAACTAGACAGAAGCCCAAGTCTCCTGGTCACACTGCTGGCTGGCAGCAGGGCTCCCTTGGCTCCTGCAGCTCCTTGGAGACAGCCTGGGTGGGCACCTTGCCACCTCCCAGGGTACTGGGCAAAGGCTACCTACAGCCGTGGGGTCACTGCATGGCCAGCTGGCTACGCTGAGCTTTGGCCCTCAGGGCAGTGAGGCCCCTAGAGTGTGTGTTGTTGATCCTGAGGACCCTTCCTGAAGGACAGCCCCAGGGTCCTGCACAGCGGGTGGCTGAAGACTGGTGGCCCTCAGCTGGGCACTGCTGACCAGGCTCCTCCAGGTCCTCCCCGTGCTGTTCCTGCCTGAGGCTCCCTGTGCTGCTTCACGGGCACCATGTGTCCCCAGGGCTGAGTACAGAGGAGAGACCTGGTGTGTGCGTGTCTGTGTGCTAGGGAGGGGTTGTGAGATGTGGCTTTGGGACTGCCTCGCTGGCCTTGGGGAGAGGCGGGAATCCACAGCTGACGCTGGCTCTCCTGGACCCTGCAGAGTACCTGACTGCCCTTCTGCCCCCAGGGAAGAAAGCCATGCTGGACTCCAGCCCCTTCCTGTCGGAGGCCAACGCGGAGCGCATCGTGAGCACACTGTGCAAGGTGCGCGGGGCAGCGCTGAAGCTGGGCCAGATGCTAAGCATCCAGGGTGAGTGGCTGTGAGGGGGCGCCCTCAGCCAGCTGCTGCCTCGGATGAGGAGCGCAGGAGCCCGTGCGGTGCAGCTGCTGACAGGAGCTGAGCGCAGGCAGCCCCAAGGCCTGCTGCACTGGCCTAAGAGTTGGCATTGGGCTGGGGGAGGGTGTGAGCCCAGGGAGGAGGCTGGCTCAGCAAGGCCCTGGGCGGTCGCTGCTGGGCCTCAGGCCTGTGGCTGGTGCCCAGCGGGAGGCACTGGCACTGAGCAGTGTGCAAGCAGCCGCCCTGGCTGGGAGAAGTGAAGGTCACGTCCCTGAGGGCCCCCAGCCCTGGGTAAGTTGCTTCACTGTGGCTCAGGCTGGTGACCCGTGAGGGAAGATGCACCTGGCATACTGCTGCGGCCCTCCTTTGGAGAGCCCCGGAGCTGCATGGTGAGGGGAGGGACACTCCTGGGGAATGCTGCCTGGGAGGCGCCAGCAGAATCTCCCGGGAGCACTGGTGGCAAAACTGTGGCGCACAGCGGCTGTTCCTGTCAGTGAAAGCTCTGAGTGCTTTACTCTCACTGGCCTAGTGTGACGCTAGGTTGAGAGAAGCCCGGAGCTCAGATCAGAGGGGAGATGAGTTCTTTGGAGTTGCTTGGGTTACAGTGAATTTCAGTACTTCACCATACCTCCTAGATCTCCTTTGTGATTGTAGGCTGTCTGTGTTAAAACCTCGCCTCCTGGGTCGCTGGGCTGAGTTCGGGCCTCCTGTGGCACCAGGTGCCGCAGATCTCTTAGGGGCCTGCTTGACTGGGCTGAGCTCCTTACCCTGGGCTCCCAGCAGGGTTGCTACCCCAGGGCAGGGTTCGTGTGCCTCTGGACTTGCTTGCTGGCCAAGTGTCACAGGAGTGTTTCTACCGAGAGCAGCGTGGCCTGGTGTCCCTCCACAGCTGCTGCCTAGAGCCCCAGTATGCGCCTGTAGGAAGGGTGGCCCAGGTGAAGGGAGGTGGCAGAGCGCTGGCCGGGCCTCGCCTCCTCTGCTCCTGGGCACGGGGTGGGGGCTGTCCCTGCGTGGTGGCCTCCGCCTGACTGGGCCCGTGCCTTGCAGATGACGCATTCATCAACCCTCACCTGGCCAAGATCTTCGAACGCGTGCGGCAGAGCGCAGACTTCATGCCACTGAAACAGATGCTGGTGAGGGGCTGTGGGGTGGCTGCCTGACCCCCTCCCCCCGGGGGCACACTGCACACCTCACCATGGCTTCTCCTCCAGAAAACGCTCAACAACGACCTGGGCCCTAACTGGAGGGACAAGCTGGAATACTTCGAGGAGCGGCCATTTGCAGCTGCCTCCATCGGGCAGGTGCACTTGGCCCGCATGAAGGGTGGCCGTGAGGTGGCCATGAAGATCCAGGTGGGTGACTTCATGCCCTGGTCCCTTGCTGCAGTGAGGGCCCTGTTGTCCCCCTAGGGCAGGGTTGGTGTCCTTCTGTTTTCCTGCCCTCAGCACCAGCCTGGCCCTGGATGCTCAGGAAGTGACTGGGGGACAGAACAAGTTTCCAGCAAACTTAGTTCCGGATGGCCAGGGATGGGGGCCTGGGGTCGCCTTCTGGGCAGCTGGAGGGCGGGGCCCTGCTTGAGTGTGGAGGAGGCTGTATTGGGCATGGTCTGGCCAGCTGAGCTGCGAGCTCTGAGCATAGCTGGGGTGCTAACAGGCGTGTGGAGGGCGGTGGCCTTGAGAGGCCCCGCCTTGTCTACCCAGACGACTCCTCTCCCCCACAGTATCCTGGTGTGGCGCAGAGCATCAACAGTGATGTCAACAACCTCATGGCTGTGCTAAACATGAGCAACATGCTCCCCGAAGGTCTGAGGCGGTGCTGCTGCTCTGGGCAGGAGTGGGTGGTAGGTTCAGGGCCAGGCTGTGGGGACCACTGCCCCGTGCCCTTCCTGCCTGACGCCCTCGCCCCCTCCCAGGCTTGTTCCCAGAGCACCTGATCGATGTGCTGAGGCGGGAGCTGGCCCTGGAGTGCGACTACGAGCGGGAGGCTGCCTGCGCTAGGAGGTTTCGGTGCGTTCCTTGCTGCCCACACCTGTGGGTCCCCAGGAGGCAGGGCCCCTTCCAGGTGGCCTTGAGGGAGGAGCCCCCTCCTTCCCTGGCTCCAAGACTGGTGGTCCAGCCCCACCCAGCAAGGCAGGGCCTCTGCCCAGTCAGTGGGACCATGGTGAGGTGCGGCTTCTCGCCCCTCCAGGGAGCTGCTGAAGGACCACCCCTTCTTCTACGTGCCCGAGATCGTGGAGGAGCTCTGCAGCCCTCATGTGCTCACCACAGAGTTGGTGTCTGGCTTCCCCCTGGACCAGGCTGAGGGGCTGAGCCAGGAGGTTCGAAATGAGGTGGGTCTGAGCTGCTATCCCGCTGCGCTGGCTGTCAGTTCCCCAGCTGCAACGTGGCAGGGGTCAGGGTAGAGGCTGGGACTTGGGGGCCTCTCTAGCCCCCTTATAGTTGCCAGGCAGCCTGACACTGCCCGACCACTCCCCGTCACAGATCTGTTACAACATCCTGGTCCTCTGTCTGAGAGAGCTGTTTGAGTTCCACTTCATGCAGACAGACCCCAACTGGTCTAACTTCTTCTACGACCCCCAGCAGCACAAGGTGAGCTCCTAGGTGAGGGCCAGGACCCCCCAGCCTGTGTTGTGTGTGGGAGTGCAGCAGTGAACATGGGTTCTGGACTCCGTAGAGATGGCCTCCCGGGTTCAGTGCCCCCAGGCCACCCTTCCCTGCCTCTGTCCCCAGGTGGCTCTTCTGGACTTCGGGGCCACGCGGGAATACGACAGATCCTTCACTGATCTTTACATTCAGGTGAGGTTGGAGGGCCTGGACTGGGCCCACATTTTTCTGGGGTTAGGACTAGATGCTGGGGAGCAAGAAGGCCAAGATGATGCCCCCCAGTTCAGTGCGAGTGAGCAGTACCACTCGTTAAGGCTGCAGCTCCAGCCCTGGCTCCTGGCCATGGGCTTTGTGGAAGGAGAGGGAGAAGGTGGTGAGGTGGGAATGGACCAGTGGCCTCAGGACATTGTCCTGTGCCTCTTTTAGATCATCAGGGCCGCCGCTGACCGGGACCGGGAGGTTGTGCGCCAGAAGTCCATTGAGATGAAGTTCCTCACTGGTTACGAGGTCAAGGTGAGCCCACTGTCCCGGCTGTGTGGCTGCTGCTGGTGGTCAGCGGGGGTGGCTGCAACTGCTGCTTCCACCAAAATCTTGAGAACCTTGGTGTGGAAAGGGATGGAACCTGGGCTGCCCGCTTGTGGGCCTCCTCACAGAGGCAGGTCTGGGGCTAGCAGATGTGCAGAAGGGTGGCACCGGCCTGTAACGAGGGGCCCAGAAGTCACAAGCGAGCAGCACTCTCCTTTCTTGGTGCTGGGGATGGGGATGGTGTCCAGGTCCCATCCTGGCCCGTGCTTGGGGAGAAGAGTTGGAGACAGGCTGGTGGCTCTGCTGCCCGCCCGTGGAGCTGGCTGTGTAGTGAGTGTCATGGCCTCCTGCTGAAGCGTGGCTGTGTTCCTTGCCACCTTGGCTGTCCATGGTCCGTCCTTGCCCTGCGCTCTGCCAGGGTGATTGCTCTTCAAATACCCTGTGTAGGACAGTGTGGGACCTACTGAGTGCCATACCCATGTGTGGCCTGGCCCACCAGCTCAGGGTCTGTTCTTTCCCGCCAGAGAAGTACTCGGCACAACCTAGAATGTGGTTTCACTGTGGGCCCTATCCCGCCCTTTTGGCTGGCATCCAGTCACGTGGCTCACGTTTCCATGAAAGAACCCTCCCAAGTGTCCCCTCAGCTCCTCCTACCCTCAGGGGAACTCTGGAGGACCTGGTCCTGTTGCTACCCCTCCTCTTCTCTCCCCAGGCCATGGAGGATGCCCACTTGGATGCCATCCTCATTCTGGGTGAGGCCTTCGCCTCTGAGGAGCCCTTTGATTTCGGCACCCAGAGCACCACCGAGAAGATCCACAGCCTCATCCCCATCATGCTGAAGCACCGCCTGGTCCCGCCGCCTGAGGAGACCTACTCTCTGCACCGGAAGATGGGCGGCTCCTTCCTCATCTGCTCCAAGCTCAAGGCCCGCTTTCCTTGCAAGGCCATGTTTGAGGAGGCCTACAGCAACTACCGCCAGACGCAGGCCCAGCAGCAGTAGCCACAGGCTGACTCCAGGTGGCGGTGACCTCGTCCCGGCTCCCTGCTGGGCACAAGAATCCCAGCAGGCTTTAGTGGTATTCACACTAAGTGGGTGGAGTGATAAGTGGCAGGAGGCAGTGGAAGCCACTCTTTCTGGGGAATCTGCCCTTGGAAATCTTAAAAGGGTGGGGCGGGGCGGGGGCGGGGTGTTCACCTCCCTCTTCCTGACCTGTCAGCTAGAGACCGGGGCGTCGTGCCAGTGAATGCTGTCATCTGCGCTGGGGCTGCTTAGCTGTTGCCGACCAGCCCTGGGCAGCTGACCTGTCCGTCCAGGCCCCCTCGCTGCAGGGAGGGCGGACGGGAGCCAGAGGCACTGGCGCTGGCTGGTGCGTCCACGCGGAGGTCGGTACAGGTGCTGGGAACTATGTACTTGTTTCAGTTCAATTAAAGCGCTTGTGGAAACTGTCGCAGGGCTGTGCCCTTTTGTGTGCTTGCTTTAACAACTCCAAGGCGTTTGAGGCATGGCCGCCCCCTCTCCCGAGGCAGCGGGTCTTCCCCCTGCACAGCTGGTCCGCCCCTGGGTGCTCCAGTGTGGGGCAGGATCAGCCATTGTTACCGTGCCCCATGGCCTGCTGGAGCCTCGGTGCACAGCCAGGAGGGCACTGTGAGCTGGGCCCCTGCATCCCCGAACGCGCAAGCCAGCACAGCTGAGGGGCTCTCCTGAAGAGCAGCGTTGACGGGGGGTGAGGCCTGCGTACAGGCATGTGGCTGGCTGGCTGGGACTTTTCCAGGCCCATTAGCAGTAGGAAAGCATGGGGTGACTGAGGGGCTCCAGCCGGCCTTGCGTGGGTGTGAAGGGGCTCCGAAGAGCGCTTTACTTCCTGTGATCCCACACAGCATGGGGAGGTCGGGCTGGTCCCAGGGAGGTGAGTACGGGCTCTTGGCAGGGCCCTCAGGGATGTGGTCCTCAAAGGACTGAATCCACAGGTTCTCCTGCCAGGGCCCCAGCCCCCTCCTCAACCCTAATAAATAAGGCTGCAGTACGAAGAGGACGGGAGCAGAGGCAACAGCAGGAACCGCTGACCAAGACTGCACCCAGGTTGAGACCCTCTGCCCCCTCCCTGTGACTCCTGGTTAAGCCGCGTGGAAAGCACCAGCTTCGTAAGTAATGGTGCAGGAGTGACCTTGAACCTGGCCACACACATACTGCTGCGCACCTATGGTGGCTTTTAACAGTATCAAGGTACTGAATGGCTGTGGCCTCCATTGAGAATAAAAGATGGCAGGAGGCTGTAACTTGATCCAGGACTTTCCGCTTGTATTCTTAACATCTGATGATCAGATGCATGTGAGCAGGCCCAAGGGAGACATTAGTGGGCGAGGTGCCAAGGCTAAAGAACACGTGTGTGTGTGCGTGTGACATCGGCAACCGCAGGCAGTCTGGGGCAGAGCAGAGCCACCTGCGTCTTTATCGTAGCATTCGTACACAGGAGGTTACCTCATATTTACATTCTTACATAGTGCCACAAGCAGCACATTCATGTTTTCCTGTGCTAAGTCATGGTGACAACTGTGTCCCACTGTGTGCCTGTGCTAGACAAGCAGGGTCAGGTGACCTTAGACACCCCTGAGCTTTCAAGCAGCCTGATGGGTCCGCACAGGCCGACAACGCTCTTGGGACTGGCATATCCATGCCTCCTGGCACTTAGGGGCATCGTGAGCACTGAGCTCAAGGTCAGAGGTTTGCCAGATAGCAGTGAGTGGCAGAACCATGGTGCTGAACATGGCTCGGTCGGACAGTCCCTGATGTCTACACCAGGGCCCGGCCTGCTCCTGTGCACGGGCCCAACTGGTCTACTGCACTTCTGAAGATACGTGTCGCGGGAGCACCACCACCACGCTTGTTCATGTGTGTCTATCCCGCACCCTAGTGGCAGAGGTGCAGAGCTACAAGAGACTTCAGGTACACAGCCCAAAAGATGAACGTGTTTATTAACTGGCCCTGCATGAAGAAAGTTTGCCAAGCGATGGTCACCACCACATAGATGTGGCCCCCAAGCACAGCAGGACCTGCTGGTCATAGGGTGATGGCAACAGGAGGTTTCATAGCTTAGGTCATCTGTCTCTTAGGACAGCTCCCAGCCTTACCTGTCTGTAAGGACCTATTCCAAAGGGTTCGGGGCCTCCTGAAACCTTGCGCAGGGAGAGTGAGTCTTGTGGACTGAAGCACAGCCATCAAGAAGCTCATACTAGAGGGAGCCACAGCTTCACAGGAATCTTGATGTTATTCTCACAGAAGGTCCACAGAGAGCAACTGGGCCGCTTCCCCAGGAGTGTGAGGGAGGCCCTGAGCAGCAGGCACCAGCCAGCCCCACAGGCACCTTTCTACTGCTCGGACCTCATATGCCGAGAAAGAAAGACAAAGGGCTCAGGCTGAATAGCTCCCTGTTTTATTGCAGTACATCAAAGTCTGGTTAATATTAAGTGATACCAACATAAAATAATTGGTGAGGAGTCTTTCGTTAACATTTTTGACTATCCCACCTTAAATATTTCTGTGCAAAAGAATCCACATCATGGTTTGGTAGCAGAGAATCTCTTAATAAAGTTCCCTAAGACACAGAGGGCATAAAACCAAAATAAGTGATAAGAGGCCAAAGCACATCTTTTCCCCTTCCATAAACACATATTGGTCAGCATTATATTCTAAACAAAAATGATTACATCCAGGCCATGCAAAACTGTACAATAATATTACAATGAGAAAAAAATCCCTAAAAATTTATAAAATAAATGATATACTATCAAATAAAAAGGCAGGTCATTTTGTTTTCATGAGACATCAAGGTTGATTTGTGGTGGTCAGTGTCCCCCATAATTGCAGTGCCTATATCGCATGGTGGTCACCCCAGCGAAGGAGAGGAACCCAGCTCTGTGGAAGTGGGGCCTTCCTTACCTGGCTGCCTCCACCTCCATACAGTGCTGGATCTGAGGAACAAGGAAGATTGTGACAAGGAAAGACATTTACAAGGGGTGCACCAAGACACCCTGCAGCTTCTCTACATGCCCGTCCGCCTCCACGTGCCCAGTGACCCGCATGGGGGGGGGGGGGTAGACTGGAACCGGGCTGCCAAGTACCCTTGGTGTGTGGGGCTTGTGGACCTCTGCTGTGCCCGCTGGACTAGGACAGCAGAGTGTGGTCACTGTTGCCTCTGGGGGGTTGGGACATCTGCCCCCCCCCCCCCATACTGACCTCTCCTAATGATACCTGAGATTCCACACAGACCAACTGGTCCTTCGTCGAAACAGATGTGGCCACTAAGCAATGACATAACACAATTCTAGCTAGCATGGAAGGACAGTGCTGCTGTAAACACATAGGAATTTCAGATTCTTCCCTAAAATTTGGGGACAGGACTGGTTGGGAAACCACACAGATGGGCCCTCTGCAGTTGTATCGCACAGCCAGAAAGATGCACCCGCTGGGAGAAAAGGCAAATTGCAAGGTGTCGAGGGTGCTGTATGATATAAAACTAAAGCGAAATCTGCTTTAGCAACCATTCGACGAGGAAGGCTTTTGTTTTGGCAAAATGAATCTGTGTGTGTGTGTGTAATATATATATCTCCAAAAAGCACATGGTAAGATTAGCCAGAATTCAAGAGTAGGTAACAAGTTGGTTGGACATAGATAGCACCGAATATCAACAGACTGTATGCCAGTAATATTTCTACTGCATTTCTTTCTATTGAGAAATTAATTCCCACTGCCACACACATTTTAGGAAAGGTGTCCTGCGTTAAAAAACAAAACAAAAAATCCCAAC
This sequence comes from Capromys pilorides, assembly GCA_004027915.1. Classification (NCBI taxonomy): domain Eukaryota; kingdom Metazoa; phylum Chordata; class Mammalia; order Rodentia; family Capromyidae; genus Capromys; species Capromys pilorides. Next base: position 17,788 of record PVKN010000481.1, on the reverse strand, counting down.
TTCTGGCAGCAACAACATACCCTGTGATCCCTGCCACTGACCTCTCTGAGCGGTCCTTACATTTTCCTTTTCTTGGAACCTATCCTCCATCTTTTCAGAAACTTCTGAAGGTACATGGCCTTGGATTTAGGAATGAGATAAGCCCAGTAGGATGATCATCACCTTGGGAAAATGTCCACAAAAATTACTACCCTGGCAGTTTCTCCCTCCAAATCCTGTGCTCAGCATCTGTTCAGGCTTGCTTGGGAAGCTGTCCTGCGGTGCCGGCCATGGGCTGCTTGTCCACCTGCGACAGGAGGCACTGACTCACTGTGTTGGAGCCTACTCTTTAGGTAGGTTTGTTATTTTAATTTTAAAAGTATACTTGGAGAAATAAGCACCTATAGGCAACAAAAGTTCACAATTCATTGTAGAACTACGGACTAATGGCTTACCATGGAGCCCTACAGTTCTTGGCCTGGAAAAAGAAGAGAGGCGAAGGTGAAAGCAGAGGGCAGAGTGGCGTGGAGCCGGGGCAGCGCCTGCACTGGGCTAATCTCTCCTCTGCCAAGTTTAAGCAGCCATCAGTCAACATGGAAAAAAAAAAAAAATCAAGCTCTGCCTCTGCCCCCCCCCCCCCCATATTTGGGTGTATAAAAGTATTTATAGGACACTTCTTGTCCAAAAGCAAAAGTATTTTGGGAGATTAGAGCTACACTGGGAACAATGACCATTGAGAATTAAATATAATCAAACCTGAGCAGCAACAAATAACAGAATGTTTCAGTGTCAAAGTGTCTAAAGTTTACTACTAGAAGCGCTGGGTATGTAATCCCCCAAAAGACCCCTTTTTCTCCCTCACTGAATCTTGGGCACCTTCTCCGTAAAGTAGCGTGCACGTGGGGATGCAGGGCCCTGCGGCGCGCTGTCCGGCGAAGCGTGAGAAGCACCAGAGACCCGTGTGCAAGGCTCGGACACTGCAAGCCAGGCTGGCAGCTGCCGGACTTCCTTCATTTGAGCCAAATTAAGAAAATAAAATCCTGCTCGTTTCCTCCAAAAACTTGGGTGGAAAAAGAGCTAGATTCTCTTTCATGAGCTATTTTTCTCTGCTCATGTGCTTGAAGGATGAAATGACTGCAGCATTAAGCTCTTTTGGCTCCGCACCTCATTTCCACCTGGACAGCAGGACAAATCCAAATGGAAACACAACTAACAAGGCAGTGCTGCAGCCAGGGAATCCAGTGAAGCCAGCCACGCTGGGCCGCTTGCTGACTGCGCCCAGGGCTCATCCCATCCACTTCCCACTGCTCTAGGAAAGAGTATTTGGTTAAGGCTGTTCAAGTCCTTGCTTTTGAGGTTTCTCATTATTTGGTAATAAAAGCCTTTTCCCTCAGGCCCATCTGAAGGATTTCCTTCCCACCCTCGAGGAAGGTGGATGGCTCCTTGTTCAGAAGCCATCCCCAGCCCTGGGACAAACACTACGCTGTCACCTAGGAGAAAAAGCACTTTTATGAACCTTTTTATGAACTTGCAAAAGCCACAACACTCCCTTCAGATGAAAGACCTCAATCAGAAGGTGCCGCCACTGCATCTCTACACTCAACCTGCAGAAGACAACCAACGTACAAAACGTGTGGTTCAATTCTGTCGCTAGAGACATGCCCCAGGGAGAGGTGAGCTTGCCTCCAACGCTACTGCTCAAGTGGTTTCAGATGTTTCAATTCTGGGGGCCCAGGTTGCAACCAATGAAGCCAGTGTCCCCAGAGGTCCCCTAAGGACCCGGATGACCATGACCTGCTGCCAGTGTGAGGCCAGGGCACCACAGGGACCTCAGTTTCCCCCTTTCCCTCTTCCAATGTCAGCATGAAGCCTTTCTACCCTGTATGTGACTTAGCTGGGAAACAGACAAGAAACAACGTATCTCTTAAATTAAACACTCTGATATATGCATCCATCTCATTGATTACAAGATGCTTCTTTTGACTATATACATTCAGCATTTAACGTCTACATTATGTACTTATTTAAACTCTGTACTGTAGTAAAATATGCACTGATTTAATCTGTGAGGATTTAGGGGGGTTCTGGCAATAATCGCTGAGGAGTGCAGTGGCCTCCACAGGCTAGGTCCCTCTGTGTGGAAAAGCCCGGTGCTCTCTGAGGGTACATGAGGTGCTACTGTGAAAACAAACCTGTCTAGTCTCACTCGTACAGTTACACTGTGTAATCTGTCTACTGAAGCTACCTTTGGGGCCAGGGAGTAAATAGGACTGAAAGCAACGCTATGCAGGGATGACCTGCTGTCGACCTCGGCCGCAGGGGAAGAGGCCTGCGCGGCAGCTGCTGGCCAGGGGCACGGTGCTGCCAGGCCAGTGTTATGCTGCAAGTATGTGCCCCACTCTGCTGCTGCCGCCGCTGCTGGGCTCCAGCCAAAGTGGAGGAGAAGATGGAAGTGGGGAAGGCGGTGGAGGGGTGTGGGCATAGTACCCAGGGCTCAGGGGTCCCAGCTCCCGCGGTCTGTGCTCTCCAGGGAGAGGCTCTTGGTTTTTCGGGGTGAAACTGGGCTCGGGGGGCTGCTCAGGTTGGAGCTGTTGGATGCTGTGGAATGCCTCGGCGAGTCAGAGTCCTGCAAGGCCAGAAACAAGGTGTCCATCACAGGTCCCACCTGCCACCCCAACTGAAAGAGCTAGGGAGCTGCTTCTGGTCTTTTTTCCTTCTGTAGGACTAAGATCGAATCCAAGGCTTCCATACTGAGCTATGGGAATTTCTTTCATTCATTCATTCATTCATTCATTCATTCATTCATTCATTCATGCATTCATTCGTTGACCGTTCAGACTGACATTGAATTCAAGCTGGTCTCAAGTTCGTTGCAATCTTCCAGCCTCAGCCCTCCTAAATCCCGGGATTATATGGCATATGCACCATGCCTGGCCACAATATTTTTTGAGACAGGGTCTCACTATGTTGCTACATTGCCCGGCCTCCTGCCTCAGCCTCCCAGAGTGTGAGGTTTCCTTACTTCACTCTTTGGGAGCTAAGAGGCACCCAATAAATGCCCAGTCCTTTCTGTAGTCCTTGAAGATATAGGCATTTTCATTTAAAAGCCACCTGGAGTCTTTGGCTCAGGGAAAGCTGCGGTCTTTCAACCTTAGTGCCCCTGCCTAGGAGTGAACCCAGCAGAAGCTCCACTGAAGTGGCGGGGTGCCCTGAGTCAATGCTCTGCTCCTTCTGAGGCCACCAGCGACATACGCCCACTCACCTCTCCATCATAGTCCCTGGCAGGGGCATCGCTTCCTTGGTCCATGCCTCCAGATGACAAGGAGCCCTCTGACGGGGAGGGCATGGGCTGCCGCTTTGCACTGTAGCTTCCTCCAGAGAGCTCCCTCTTCAATGCACTGCCATTCTGTGTGGAAGACCCTGCAGAACACCATTCAGGAGAACTTCAAGTGTGCAGAGAGGACAGTGCTGCAGCGAATGCCTAGTGGCAGAGATGCCAGCTCATCCTCCCCAGCCCTAAGCCCCCTTCACGGATGAATGGTACCCGCTGCAGCAGCCTGGCCCTCAGTGTACCCTGAAGTCCAACCACCCTGTGCGGCCACTGCTGTCACAGTGCCCCTGCAGACACTGCGCCCCCAGGGCAGTGCCCTCGTGAGCCTTCCTGCCCATCGCAGCTGCCCTGCTGCAATCTCCCTATGATCTGGTGCTGCCACCCCACCTGTGACGCGGAGGCTGCTCTCCCAGCCTCGAGGAACACAACTGAATGTGGAAGCCAGCACAGCTTGCGCCTAGGCCAGGGTCAGCTGACCCAGACCAGGACTTGATTCACACACACACACACCAAGCACTTTTATCCCACAGGACAAAAAGCCTGGACTTCAAAATGAGGTTGAATTTCTTCAAAAATCATACTCTTATTCTTAGAGTTGGGACACAAAATAGGGACCAGAAACATTCATGAAAGAAAGAATCCTTGGCTATCTGGAGAGTCCTGTTAGCACGTAAAGCTCTTAGAAGTTTCTGTTATCCTTAGGTTTTGCTTAAAAAATGCTTTAATCTTGCTGAGCTTCAATAATAGGACCACTGGTCCCCAAAGACTACATCGAAATTTTAGTTCAACTCTTAAGAGGTAGGGTGTGGCTAGTTGAGCTTTTTGCTTATTTAAACACTTTTATTTACTGCATTAAGAACTCAGTGAGGGCCAGGGAGACAGCTCAGTGGAGTAAGTTCTTGCCTGGCAAGCACAAGGTCCTGAGTTTGATCCCTGGTAACACACACACACACACACACACACACACACACACACACACACACAAAAGAACTCAGTGAAACTGCCAAAAGGGGACTAATTACAGCACACCACACGGATGTGGTGACCAGCACACTAAATGGTGTCAAAGGTCTGTGGACTGCCTGTGTCTTGCTACCTCCCGCCACAACCACCCTTCCTGGCTTTTGTAGTGAGCACCAGGCAGGCAAAGGTGTCCATCTTCCTGACACCACAGATCTCACAGGGGCCAACACTACCAGAGAGCGCTCTAAACTGTACACTGTATTACCACAGTGCTTTAAAAAAATCAATGTCTGGGCACTGGGCTGAAGCAACGAGTGCTGTGTCTCCCACTTGATCTTTATTTTATTTTATTTATTTAACTTTATTCATGTTATGGCCGGCTCAGCCTGCCCTGGGGATGTGGCTGGTGCAGCATGTGGTGCTGGGGATCGAACAATGGTCCCTGCAGTTGCCTAGCCCCCCACCCCCCACTTGATGTTTAAAAGCTCCCCCAAAGACCTCAGAGCTCAGGGCTGAGGGACTGGGCTGACGTCCCCGCCTGCCCACCTGCCGCCTTTGGATTTGCAGCCCTCCCTTCGCTCCTCTCTGGTGCTTTTGTGCTGGCAATGTACTCTTTCCCTCCTGTGATGTGGGTCTTCTTCCCTACAGAATTTTGAAGGTATCATTATTTTTTATTTTTCTTCTAATTTCATTAATGGCTTAGTGCTCAGTTTTTAAAGAAAACTTGTAGAAGTTATTTTTATATTTTGTCCTCCTGAATTGAAAATACAAATTGCCAGAGACTCCTTATGCACTGTGTTACCTCAGCCAAGTTTCTTTACCCTTCTGAATTTCAATTTTCCTGACCTACAAATAAAATTAATTCTCTCTCGTAGGACTTTTGTTCGAACAACAGAACATTTAGTAGATGCAGAACAAAATGCAGGCAGGAGGGTAAGGGGCCGGCTTTGCGCATGAGTGTACTAGCTGCCTCCTTCCTAGTAATCTGTAGAAAAGAGAACTGGATCCCATCCTAGTGCTTAAAAAGATACTTTAAAATTTTTAGACTCTTTGCTTTCAAAGGGAAGTTATACTCAAATCTTAAAAAAGAAAAGAAAAATAATAGCTGGGTGTCATGGCATAGCACCTGCACCCCCAGCTCTTGGGAGGCTGAAGCAGGAGGATCACCAGGAGTTTGAGGCCAGCCTGGGCTCCACGGTGAGTTCAAGGACAGCCTGACCTACATAGAAAGTAGTTAAAAAAACCAAAAAAGCAACAATGATGGAAAAACTAAGTTGGGTTGTCAGGGGCCCTAGGGCAGTACGGAGCATGCAGGTGCGGCTCACTGACCACACACAGCCCAGCCTCTGGAAGCTGGTCGCTCCTCACAGAGACCAGCTGTGGCAGACACCCAGTCTCTCTGAGGAGGCCGACAGCTGAACCCCCCTAGAGCTTCCTGCCCCTCTCTGGTGTGCCATCTTGGCAACGTTTCGCAGGAGCCACTCGAGTAACAGAAGTCCGCGAGACTTCTTCAGAGGCACCGCTGCAAATGGCCTCCGACAGGGACTGAAGCGTGAAGGGCCCTGATGGCTCGAGAGCCTCGCGCTTGTCTGTGGCTCCCACGTTAACTGCGATCCTCACTCAGCTCCTCTAAGGAGAGCTGTAACAGGTCTTACACTTATCTGCAGTTCCACAGAGCCTACTACCCTGAGACACCAGGTGTTTCTCATTTTATCCAAACCCATGTGATAGCACAGCTTCCTCTGAACCGGCTGGAGGGTGAGTAAGGGTTCTATTTATAGACTGCATTACCTGTTTATCCTGCGGATGGTCAGCATTTTTGCTCTATAAGTATTAATGTGCTTGTCAATACTAGCCCACATTTTCCTAGGAATATAACATAATACATGGGATAGTCCTTCCTAAAATATATTGAAAAAGAAACCTGAATTCTGGGGAGGGGGAGAGGAGCGCCTCGCTCCATCGAGGAGCATCATCAGGTCCCTGCGCCTCAGGTCCAGTTACTGTTAAAATGTACCACAAGTGCGAGACCAAAAGGTGGTGTTTCCAATTCTACTTTTCCATGTAGTACACACTACACAAACCGGCTCCATTAGCTGGGAAGTAATGGCAAAAAAGTTACATCTCATACACTTGAAATTCTATTTGTCAGCTAAAGACTCCTTCAAAACCCAATCCTGTTAGTCACACACTGATGCAGTCTCCTCCTTCAAAGAAACAGCACAATCGAGTCATAAAACGGCATTTCAGTCAACGAGGGACCAATCACACACACAATGGTGCTCTCACACCATCTTTGTGAAGGAACATGCTGCAATGCCTGCTGAGCCAGGAATCATCCCAGATCTTGTTTCTCGGAATGCGTTCCTGTCATTGGTGATACTGTTTGTCAGCCCTGAGACGAGGCTGTAAGGCTGCTGCTCCTGCCTGTCCCACAGATCCTTCAAGAACCCAGGGCAGTACATAAATCTGGCACGGTATAATATAGTTTTTCTCAAAGATCAACTGTTCAGAAGCACACAACAATTGCCCTGAAGTTTCACTGGACACACATGCAGACTGCATTTCTGTGCGTACTTGTCCCCCAGCAATGCCATGCTGGGAAAGCACACACCCAAGAGGGTTACAGGAAAGAAATCTTTGGCTAAGAACAGTCTTCTCCCAGCCAGAAGCTACAGGATCGTTTCAGAAGCCACACTTTCACTGCTGACACCCAGGGATTACAAAAGATCACAGCAAGCTTGAGATGTGTGCCTTCCTCACCCCACAAAGGCAGCTGTTAGAACTCTGTGTCCTTTGATTCAGGAGACAGCATTTTTTCCAGGCAGACACAGCTTCCTGACCAACCACAAAGTTGTTCCTCACCGCAGCCAAACATAATCACTCCCTGGAGCACCTTTTTTCCTTAACAGTGTCCCTTAGCTCAGGGTCCCCCACAAAGGCATAGGAGAGAGGTGCTGCACTTCAAGGTAAATGGGAAAAGAAAAGGTCAAAAAGAGAGCCCGTGCCATTTGAAAGCAGTTTCAGGCCCCATATCAGAGACTGGTGTCTTACAGGCCTCTCAGAGACTTAATGGATCAGGTGTTAGCTTGCTTTCATGACACAAGGGTATACTCTTGTATCTGTCCCAACTCCTTTTCCATTATTCAAACGTGCTGATTTTTTCTACCCTGGGACCTCTGTATGTGCCTAGAATGTCCTGCCTCAGTCCCAGCTCCACCCTCAGCTGATGGAGCCAACGGTATCACCTATGGCCCCCCTTCTCACAGCTGATTCAGAAAGTCTGTTTCCACCTCTGAGAACTTCGCAAATCCACTGCCTTTTCTCTCCACTTTTCTTCTTCCCTCTCTGTATTCCCAACCTCCTGGGCTTTCCCGTGCTTAGTCCCAGAGCCTGCTATCTGGACACAGGCATCCATCTGTCTGCCTTCAATCCACCCTATGCTTAGCACCATAGGTACAGCCATAAGTGGGAACTGCACAGGGTTCTTTCCTACTAAGTTCTCTCAAGGCTTCTTGGGGCATTTTGTTTAAAATGAAACATTCTTGCCCTGGTCTCTAACTACCTGCTAATATGACATTTGGCCAATTTTCCCTCTCTTATTTTTTGACATTTCCTTACCACTACCATGCAACTGCATGGCCTTCTTTCAGTTAACTGACATAACTCAAATACGATGCCACCTGTGGTGAGTGACATGTTTTTCCTAGTTGTTCTGAGTTCATCAGTGCACGCTCTCTCTTGGTGTTACCCTGCTTAGTCCTTCAGCGTGCTCACCACTGCTGTCTGCAGCTGTGTCTGTCTCCCAGACGGCCTGCACATTATATGAAGGGTTCTTGAGCTGTTTTAATAAGTGCACTTGTTACTCCGCAAGGGCTGAGACACGGCTGAGGGTGACTATTGCCATGAATGCTACACAGGAAAGTACTGAGTACTGAGGACATGTAAGTAAGTGACTTGGGCCCGCAGAGCAGGAGGCACCAGGCTCCCCAGCCTGGGCACTTACTTGCTGACAAGCCGCTGCTGGCACTCATGGAGCGGCCTGGCTCTGGGCGGGACTTGGTGATGGATGGAATGCTGACGGAGCCACTGAATACTGTCCGGCTTTCCTGAGGACGGGGGTTCTGAATCACAAAAGAAAGATGCAGTCTTCAGTCAGAAAGAAACTCTTTTGTTGGCAGAGAAGTCTACATTTCACTATAATTATCAATAAAACTATCTTGACCAGAAAGATACTGAGTAAAGAAAATCAGATTCCACAATCCCTTTTACACACACACACACACACACACACACACACACACACACCCAAAAAACCCTATAATGAAATAAATTTCACCCAATAAGGAGTAAGTACTTATTTTTATTGAAATACTCATCAATAAATAATTTTTTTTGGTTGTGAAATGGTAAGTAAAATTATGTGGTTAGATGTCACAGTGAAGTGTAGAATTACATGGACATTTGCAGAAAATGAGAATAATGCTCTCACTGTGTATGAGATTTTTACTTGCTTAGGGTAACTTAGAATAGTTTAGCAAGTCCATGTGGAGGAAAGCCAGTCAGGATTACATTCCGGCCAAGACAAGTGTTTTACTGTGAGAAATACAGTGCTGCAACAATCATCAACCTGGGAGACACACTGTAATTAGTGAGTATTAGTTTGAAGACTTTTTCTGTCCAATTTTTTAAGACTAAAAGGAGGGATGTCCAGGCTTACAAAAGTCCAGAAGAGGAAAAATATTCATATCTCTATCTATCTCTCTATCTCTCTCTCTCTCTCTCTCTCTCTCTCTATCTATCTATCTGTTATTGTTGAATTGTTCTTTAGGTGAGGTTTATATTTTGTTGCTAGTGCCGAGGACCAAACCCAAGGCTTCCAGCTTGCTATGCAAGCTTTCTACCACTGAGCTAAAGCCTGAGCCCCCCAATATTCCTTATAAATCCTCAAGCAGGCAAACTACATGTATCATATTATTAGTATCTCTTTTACCTTTCACTATGCTTTCTCTGCCTGTGGACATAGCTCCAAATTCCCACAAGCATTGTCTGATCCAAAGTGTCTGGATTCCTCAGAATTTATGGATGCATAGAATATATATGTGCAGTGGTAATCTGGTTCATGAATGTTTTTGTTTGTAAATTTGCAAACAGAAATGTTGGTAAAATTTTGTTTCAAGTTCTGCATCGGGAGATGCACACACAACTGTGGTCATCTTTCCTACACAAACGTGAACATGGCCATCTTCTCAGAATTGTGGAATGCATTAAGTTTATGAACTGAGGTACCATGGAATATCTATATCTATAAAAAGTATAGTATATATCTGTATGTATGTATGTATATCTATGTATCTTTTAAGTCTATTAGTTTTTCTCTAATAATGACAACAAAAATAAGGTGACTTATTAGTCTACAGTACTTATTTTCCAGTAGCCTGCCCTCTCCATCTCTGAGGCAGGGAAACAGCTGGTGGTTAGTAAACCAGGTGGAGACAAATGCATGCATAGTCACATCTGTGCTGCCCGGTCTACTGCTGGCAGGCCCTGGCTGATACAACGCCAGGCCTCAGCTTCCTAGGCTGTACCTGAGGATAATACCCATTTCATAGAGCTTTTCTGAGGGCCACACCTATAATACTGTAAGAGTAAAGCACCTGGCGCAGGTCCTCCCCTGTTCTGCTAAGCACCTGCAGCATTACTTTGACCCTGCTGCTAGTTTCAGCCACACAGGAATTCTGCTGGGGGGAGAAGGGGGACAACAGTCACAAATTGTACATGCATTAAGCAAGAACATAACTCTATAATGAAAATAAAATGAAAACAATTAAATTAAAAAGTAGTCTAAACTTCAAGATCTGTGACTTTTTCCACAGGATCAAATTTATTAAAGAAAGCCAGCTACTTTAATGGAATCAGGGTGTACATGTTACTTTCCTTTTCTTTTTGTGGTCAGCTCAGCCCACCCTGGGGGGCGGGGCTGTCATGGCATGTGGTGCCTGGGATTGAATCAAGGTCCCTACTCACTTGCCTAAGCCTGCCTAAACAGGTGCTTTAGACCACTGAGCTATCTTGCCAGCCCCCATGTTACTTTAAGAGAGAATGGTCTTTCTTTACTGTTTCTATACTTAAAAGCTAAATCACACAGTAGTGTGATTAATTTTCAATGAAGTGAATGGAAAATATATTTATGAACTGTTTTCTAAGTATTTATACCATTAGAAAAGTTTGCTTTAGCCTGATTTTAAAGGTAATATTCATGAATTAGGAACCAAATATATAATAATGAAATCATAAAATAAAGAACATCTCCTGTGAACTTACCAGATACTATGTTCAGTTTGGTGTGACTTCTATCTTTTCTTCCAACACAATTTTTTAATTGTCTGGTCACAATAGCCTTTTTTTTTTTTGTCAAATGCAACAGAACATAAAGCTAATCATCTTAAAATGTTACAACTGTCTGCCTCACTTTACTGACTCAAAATCAGTAAATCCTCTCTAATCAATTGGGGCTTATAAAATAATACTTTCTCTTCTGGCAGCCCACACAAACGTTTATACTGTTCATGATATGACTTAGGTACGTTGATGACTAATGATATCCAGTTATGTTAATGCAGTTTTTTCCCTCCAGTACCAGGGATCAAACTCAACCTTGCACGTGCCGGGCAGGCGTTTATGCTCCTGAGCTATCTCCCCAGCCTAATTCAGTTTTAATAATTTTACCTGAATGTGTTACAAGTTTCAACAAAAGAAAGGCCTATGTGCTTAAGTTACACTTTACTGATTTCCTTAAGTGTCCTTATGCCTTCCTTCTAAACACAGAAAATTAGCACACTGTAAGTCACACAGGCTCACTGTGCCAGGACTGCAGCTGGAGAGTCCAGTTTGTCGTTTGCTTAGGAAGTGAGGCTCATTTCTGTTCTCAGCCTCGTAGCTTTAATCATCTTGCCATTTCTTACAGTGACTGCAATTATGATCATGCTATAAACTCTAGGCTGCAAAACAGGTGCTGAAAAGTATTGGCTGAATAAGTGAATGGATTATATCCACAATTTCATCCTTCAAAGTGCCAGAATTAATTAACCATACTGGTAATATGGCTCATGAATTTCAAATTATGATCCTTCCTATAGAATACACAATGCTGTACTGGTTTGCTGTCACAAGTGTATTTGGGTGTAGGTATGTCATGTGAGTTTTACAGCTATAAAGTCCATTTTACTTTTGTTGTTTGGAAAGAATAGCATTTTCTGGGCATCCATGAATGAAATGGTGGCAGTTCTTCAAATAACCTGATTCATATGCTAGCAGCAAAAGAACAACCGACTGTCTTCTCTGTTGTACTAGGTCAATGTTTTACAATTTAACGTAGGATATAATGAAATAAGCATGGACACTTATGGCTTTAGAGATTATTTGGGAGCAATAATAAAGAAAGGTAATAATGCTGCTAAAATTTTTGTAACTAGAATAAAAGTCTAGAACTAAAACCTTAGCTCTCAGCTGCCACGCAAGCCAGCGATCAGGTACATAAGCACTAACGCAGCACCACTTAAAATCTATAAACTACACATTTTGAGGCGGCACACATACTGAAAGCTGGCCGGCCAGCTGGCCCCGGAGTTAACCACTGCCATTTAGTCCATAGACCAAATTTGCAAAGTCCATGTAATTCTTGGTGTGGTAAAGCAAATGCTTTCCACCCCCCCACCCGAAAATAAATGATTTAAATCTGAAACAGTCAATGCTGTTAATTGAGATTTCACATGTACAAGAGCAAACCTGTAAGACACAAGCATAGCGCACAAGGCAGCCAAGGAAAGTGCAGGAGAGATGGGAGTATCAGGCTCAAGCTGCGCATTCTGGTACGGACTCGTCCTAACCCTTACAACGTGCTAGTGCGCTGTCCTTTCCTATAAACTGTCTACCTTAAATAAATGGCACATTAAGCTTATGAAACAACTTTCTTAGTAACGCTGATAAATAAAAGAATCATACACAGAAAAATGTTTTTAAAAGCTTAGTCTATTAAAATTAAATAAGCTTCATTAGAAAGCAACAAGAAATTAAGATTTTTTGATTGTTCTAGTTACAAATATGTTTAAGATTAGGATAAAATCTCTGCTAATGGTGCAATGATTTACTCAAAGACAACTAACCCAACACTTGTATCATATAAAAAGCACTTGGTTGATTTATACAGCCTTCCACTGGAATCTACTGTCTGCAGAGCATTACCAAGCAAACTTAGGCTTATTTTATCATAGCTAATTTTTTCAAGCAAGAAACTGAAGTGATATTACAATTTAGTGTCAATGCAATGACATTTAAAACAACTGAATGCTTTTTTTGGGTATTGGGAATCGAACTCAGCAGGACCTTGTGCTTGCCAGACAGGCACTGTGCAGCTGAGCAATATTCCTAATCCAATATTTGAAATTTTATAATACAAACAAAAATCTCTTGTCCTATGATTTTTTTATTGGAAATTACTTTATCTATACAAATAAAAATATTAGTGCTACTAGTTTTCTAAGCTGAGGGCACTGTGGAACTGAGTCTCTGTGACATAATCCAGATATTTTATTATCTGCAAAACTTCTTTCCTTATAGTTAGTACAAGGATTGTTTTACTTGATAAAAACATGGCTATTCAGCTTAGTAGCCACCTTTACCTGACTGCAAAGCTCCTAATGAAGACAGAGGGCTAAATGCAAGGAAACAAATGGCATGGAGAGCAGATGCCAGGTCCTACAGGATCTGTACTGTTTCTTCCTCTTGGGGTTTCTTGGACCCTTGTTGGATTAAATGCAAATCAGCAACAAAATAATTTGCAAAACTACACATTAGCAGAATTTTTTTCTGTTATAAATGTATTCTGGAATACAGTGCCTTACTTTAAATACGATACATATTTTGAATGTAATACAGTATTTTGGAGATTTTTAAAGTTTTCAAATGGAGCTTTACTGGAGCTGGAACAGGCACAACTCCAGTCTTCAACCTCATCCAATATGAAAAAATTTATCTGAATTGTACTGGTCATAGGATAGTGAGCTACAAAAAAACTTAAAAATTCAGGTATCCCTTTTCTGTGTGCTTTAACAAAATAAAAAACCACTCAAGGGTTATTTTTTTAATGATGTAATATGTAATAGGAAATATCATAATGGGAAAATTTCTTATCAAACTCAGATAAACCTTAATATCATTTCAAAAAATAAAAAATTGAAGTCTTTTGTATTTGTCCATTTTTTTTCTTTAAGGAAGAAATGAAACAGAGGGGAAGAGGAGGAGGAAGGAGAAGATAAACAGAGAAGGAAGAGAAAGAGTAAGGGAAGTTTGGCAGAAGAGAAACAGGTGAAAGGAAAACATTCACAAAGTCATAGCATTTTGGTGGTGTTACTGATTTAAGCCAGGCAACAGGAAACCTCTACATAGTTAGTAAAAGTTAACACCTGACTCAGCTGTTCATACCCTCAGAGTCATAAAGCTTGGTGTACCAGGGACAGAGCGCAGAGACGGGAAATATTCAGGGTTTATGGAATCAGGAGAGAGAAATTTTTCAGCAGAATTAACAGTCATGTGATAGATGTGCTCAAAGTTGATCGGAGAGGAGATCAGACCGGAGTGATGATGAGGGGATGGATAAGGGAAACCTGGCTATCAAAAACAACAGAAAAGAAGAAAAAAGGTGATAAGGTGACAGTGGATTCAACAGTTACGGGTGACATTTCAGACAACGTGCATGCAGAAAAGAACAAAGTAGTTTCCTCTTACATCAGTACCAAATCCTTAATGAAATACTTTCAGGACTTAGGAAGTTAAATTTGGCAATCTTTCCAGTCACTTAAGCAGCTGATTTGTAAGCAATCATTCATCTTATAAACTTATTCTTTTATTACTATAGTTAAAGGAATACAAACTGTACTTTTAAATACAAAAGAAACCTTCAGAGTTTAGTTTGGGATTTTCTTATGTGATACAATCAAAAACATGGCAAAAATCTACCAAAATCATTAAGTATAGAAAAAGCAAAAACCAGTTAGAGAATCTAAAGTAGCTTTTAACTAGATATGTTATGAAACTTTCTTTGGAATCTAAAATCAATGAAAACATTTTCTAGTACTATATTTCTATATTTCTATGCTTGTGATATGTGTTGGTTTTCATTACTCACATTTCTCTGTAACAAAAATAGTACCTACAGGGAAACTTCATATAGTGATTACTGGTTTACTTATAAGCACCGACTTATTTCCATACAGACACCTAAAAGACCAAGTTTGTGTCAGGAAAACGTCTTCCTTTCAATGTTCACGTTTGTTTTTAAAAGCAGAATAATATAATAGCAAAGATGCAGGAAAAAAGCCTCTGAAGTAAAAAAAAAACTCTTATTGTCAGATAAAACAACTATTTTGGTTGTTAGGGAGCGCCAATCGGTACTGAAACACTTTTCATAATGGGGATTTGCAAGGTTCGGTCTGTGACGAGGAACTGATTCTGAGCTCACAGTCCCTTCACTAGTGGCTGAGGGTAGCCAATGTCCTAGAGACAATGCGGACAGGATTCTGCATAGCCATTCTGTTCTGATGAGTTGAGATGAGCTTGCTTTGTAAAATATCTCAGGAATTACCAGGGCTTCAAAGGAAAACTTCTGTACAAGTACTTTCAAATGTCATTTGCAATGGAAAGGGGAAAAAAGCAAGTAACTTTGATTTTTGGGAAGCAAAATTATTACTATTATTTTTTTGATTGTGGAAGATTTTAGGGATGGAACCCAGGGCTTCATGCATACCATGCAAATATTTTACCACTAAGCTATATCCCTATCCAAGAAGAAAAATTACTCCTGGAAGTCCTAACAGAACACTGAGCTAAATTTTATTAGCAATGTTATAAGTGGATAAGATATATTATACTAGAAGTACAGAAGTAATATATTACTTTTACATGAGTTAGAGAAAAAAACCTGACCTGTCCTCTATTACTAGATCTTACAGAATGATGTAAGTGATAAAAAAGTTTCAAGAAAAACAACTCTACGTATTTTTGTAAGACATACACATAAGCCTTACATTAACTGCTAACATTCTCTGGCCCACTAAAATACAACTAAATGGTTCACCTGTGATACAGGACATTAAGAAAATATAATGATTTCCTTGAGTTATTGCCTTTTCTATATTTCAGAAACAGACTATTGTTTCAGGATTTCACATATAAGAAATACTAGGTTTTAAAGAGATTTAATGAGCTCTCTATGCTCTTAAGTATTTCACAGGAAAATATACTGATTTGAGTAAGTTGAAACATAAAATGGGGCACATGTTCTTTGCACAGATGACAGATAACACACAGCTTTGGTACTTGAAAGATCTTATATATGTTAACAGATTAATTTAACTCATCTTTATTTTTTGGAATCTGTTCAGAATTCCTTTTCAGTAGCAAGAAAATCAAAATTTGTAAATACATATAAGATCATAAACTTTTCAATAAAGGCATGCTTATGATTATTATTATATTCAGTCATACATATTACTATGTAGTTTACCAATATCTAGATAGGCATGCTCCTGGGCAGAAGGTAAGAGGAAGTGTTCAAGAAAGATTTGTTAGGTAAGTAAATGGATATCTATAAGCCTCAGCTCATATATCCTTTCACAGTGAAATGAGAAAAATCATGTGAAAATAACATGGCTGTGAATAACAGGAATTCTGACACAGAAAATCTGTGATGCATACTACATGTCCAGGTAAAGAAAGATGTTTTTAAAATGTCCATCACTGCTTCACCTGGAGATGCAAAGGTGCTTGTATGATGAGAAGACATTAAAGGAATGGGAGGCACACTAAAACCTGGATTGAACTGCTAGAGTGAAAAAAGCAAAACAAAACAAACAAAAAAATCAGTGTTCATGCCTAAAAGAGCCAATAAGGTGGGCACGGGTTAAAAACAACTCAGAGGACCCAAGAACTAACAATCAAAAGGCTGACTTAGAATCAGCCGCCAGCACAGAAGGCCACAAGTCATGGAGCCAGGTGATGGTGAGTCTTTGGGAAATTCTCCCTAAATCTGTTTAATAATAAAAATATTTTAAACAAAAAATACGATTTATTTTGGTGATGGGAGAAAAATAAAGTTAAGGAGGGTTAGTACAGCAAAATTTCTTACCATATTTGAAATCTGCTCTTTTGGTGTCAGAATGCCTACTCTTATTATATATAAGGTCTAAAACCACCACGGAACATTAGTAAATTGATTTTTTAATCTGATAACAGCAGAACAACAAGCAGAGTAACATTTTATTAAATACTGTACTGAAACTATGCCTTTTTTCTTTTTTTCTTTCTTTGTCTTTTTTTGAGATAAGATAGCAATAGATATTACTATCTATTACAGGCTGGCCTTGAATTCACTAAGTAGCCCAGGCTGACCACGAACTTGTGGCGATCCTCCTGCCTCAGCCTCCCAAATGCTGGGGTTGGGGTAAGTGTAACCCATCATACCCAGGTGAAACTCTTCCATCTGAAGGAAAATGCTGTTAATATGTGTGATAAGAATGCCTACTGAAAAAGGAAAAGCGCTACTGTGAACAATATGGACTCCATAAAGGAAGGTCATTACTATGTAATAATAATCTCTTGATGAAGAAAAAATAAAAATGAGCAAGCAAGACCAGCTTGTTAACTGGGATATTCCAGCAGAGTACTCAGGCACAAAAGAATGCAGACAATGTTTTCTTCCCTTAAAATAAAGCAAATGCCCTTTATAATTTAATTTCTACGTTAGAAATCTGACTGCACATCGAACTTTTTTCTTGCAGCTCTTCTGTCACAGTAGTGTGGATAACATGGTTAATTTAAAACAATTTCCCCAGCGATTTAGGTCATCAAGATTCACAAATTATCTCTAAATTGCCATTAAATATAAACTATGCTTAAAATTCTATACAAAGCTTAATCTCTATTGTTCAAAAGGGTCGCACTAAAATGTTAACAGTTTGTAGTACTGAAATGCTAACAAGCAGAACCAGATAATTAGCTAATTCCACTAACAGTTTCAAACTCAACATAAATGGGCCTGACAGTATAATCTATATTGTTAAAACATAACAGCTTTCCCTTGTTGTGCTTTTTATGTAGTTTACTTGCACTTGGTCAAAGGAAAAAAAATTTAACCTCAGTTAGCTGAGAGTCATGACTATTAGTGACCATACTAATTTGGATCTCTTGAGAGAAAAAGGCCCAATATCTGTCCTGAACTTAGTAAAATTTTAGTGACTTAGTAATTTAAGTGTGGCACTTTCTTTTTTTTTTTTTTTTTTTAATTTTATTTATTTATTTGTTTGCTTGTTGTGTTTGTTTGTTTCTTTATTTATTCATTTTGTGGCTGGCTCAGCCTGCCCTGGTGGTGGCGCTGGCGCAGCATGTGGTGCCGGGGATCGAACTGCAGTCCCCGCAGTTGCCTGAGCCCTCCTAAGCAGGCGCTTTAGACCACTGAAC